>JAQIXX010005103.1:0-14593 GCA_034700605.1 Willowsia nigromaculata | reverse complement strand
GGTGTTCCCTTGCCAGACGGTTTACCGGCAGGTTTGTCTTTTCCCTGTTGTGCTACTGACCCCTTTCCATCCCCTCCCCCAGGTGGTGGTTTACCAGGGGTTGGAACGGGTACAGTTATACTAATATTTGGACCATTGCTGCCTCCTTCGCCGATGTCATTGCTGCTCTTAGCTCTTTCACTCGACATGTTCGACACAGTTAAACCGAGATCATGTTGGGACGTAGCGGCAGATACGCTCGCTTGAAATTTGGCAATGTCTCTAAGTGGCACGTCAGAGTGACGACGAACGTCGGATGGTTTGGGGGCTAAAAGAAGCACTTCCGTTTCGGAATCTGCACGACCGCTGTTTTGAAGACGACGGGCATCGGGACTTTTGCGAATTGTCGTTTCACAACCGAGACCTTCCAGCACTTCACTTTGTTCTATGCCGGGTTGAACACGACGGGCAATAATGGCAACACCACGCCGTCGACACACGCTGCAGCGCCATGAAACCTGTAAACAAACGAAAGAGAAAATTCCTCTTTTATAAAAGTATCCAATTATATCCTTCGTGCTGCTTTTCAAAAGAAGCGTGCCATTTTGCTGATTTTCAAAAGCCTGCCATCCTGCTCCCCATCATCATAATCACAATCGCATATCTTCATCAAAGCAATAATTCCCTGCAAATAAATCCAATACGTGTTCAAACAAGCGCCTTTGTTGTGCTCATCATGAGAAACGGAGATCTGAAAGAAGTTGAAGCAATAAGGCACTTCCCAAGAACGCGTTCTCCAAGAGAAATATCATTTTTCATTGTCAGTGTGAAAACTTCACTTTGAAGTTCAATTATTATTTTCCCTGTTGCTCTTCTTAATAATAACGACGACGGCATATGAGCACGTCCTACTTATTGGCTTCTTTTTAGCTCAAAGCCGACTACAAAAGCATATGAAATCAATTGCGTCTGTGTATTTTGGAGTTTGGAGGGATGATATGTTTCCTTAAATTTTGGACTACATATATATTAGATAAAGATTCGATTCAATGCAAAACCATAATGTGCAGTTATGATTGGACAAATACATTTTATACTTGCCAATGAAAACTAGTGCTACTCCGTCAAGCATGTGTTTTTCATTCATTTATATCTATCAGCCCAAAATGAAGCATGCTTTCTCTGAATAATATTGTATTTGTAACTTCAGTGAAAGTGAAGAAAGAATTGATAAAAGTAGTAAGGTATTTTCTTAGAAAAATATGATTGTCGTATCAGCTTCATTAGAAACACAAGTTGCGCTTGGAAGAGTAAATAATGTTGCTATTCTCGGAAGTTTACGCAAAATACATTTCTCAGTATACATTGATCATTGTAAAAATAAAAATGCGTGCAATATTTTGATACACTTTCCTTTCTGATACAATTACTTATTCTATGATGTGTATTGTGTAACAGGGTTACATTTTGGGGTTTTGTACGTACGCATTCTGAACCATTGAAAAATTAATAATAAATAGTAGATATATGATTAAATTATTTGACACATAATCCATACTGACCGTACTAATTATAAGTGGTAAAACCAAGGAAGACTTAAGCAAATAAAATCCTTCCAGCAATACCACAAAAAACCGAAGCTGAAATGGTGTTTTGGCTGGATTAAGGCTTTATGTTAATGTATAAATGACCATAGGTTTGGTTAGAAATTTTCCCCAGAAAGTCTGCACTTCACTAGAACACAAATTAAAGTTAGTTGATGAGTTTTTGCTGTCGTTTTTATGTGTGCAATATTTAATGAATTCTGTGTTGTTGAAAAGTTTTTTTTGTCAGATAATACAGCAAGCAATATTTGTAGTTATGTAGCTTCTAGTACCAGTAACTTGAGTAGGTATAGATTTTTGCATACAGAAATGAAGAGAAGGACATACGACAATGTATATACATACTTCCTGATTTTTAATCAAAAAGTTGAAAGAGCCTTGCATTAAAACCTTGGTTGTAAGTTTTTTATTTGTTCATGCTTTTTTGTTTTCCATATTTTAAAGTACTCCCCCCAATTACTGCAACTTTCTATATTCATTTGTAATTTTAATATGATCGTTCAGCATTTTAAAAGTCAAAATTGGAGCAATCATATAAAAGCGAGTTGTAATGTGGCTTCAAAGCCCTCAGAGGTTCCTTCCTACACTTGATTGGATTCAGCACATTTATCTCTATGATTTTATACACAGCAAAAGTGGAAAGTAGTTTATACAATGCTTTCACCAGCAGCATACAGAGTAAAGTCGGCAACTTTCTCTTAGCCTACATTACTGTGTATTCTCTTTCTCCCTCGACTCACTGAAAACGTGCCCATACAGAAATAGTTGCGGTACTGCCACCACCATCAATTTCATTTTCGCTTGAATAATTCCATTTTCATCCTCCCTCTCCATTTCTCTATCATCAGTCAGTCAGCCAAAAAACGCAGCCAATAAACAATACAGTGCAGTAAAGAAGTGTATAGTGTGCAACTCACAGTACCACTCCTTGATAATAATAATGATGGCTGCTAGAGAAGAGAGCAAGGACGAAACGAGGGATTTTCCATCTTTAGTTTTGTTAGTTTTGGTTGGTCACTCAACAACACATCCTAGCGAGCAAAACAACACCGCACGATGGACCGTCATAGACACACAAGGAATTCTAGAAGACCACTGGAAAAATATTACACACAGGGAGGGTTGACGATGATGATAATGGAAATGGTGGAAATGAACGAATACGAGAGAAAAATGAATTCTATATATATGAGGACAGCTCACACACTTCACTTGCACATCTTTTCCATTGAAATCCAATAAAATAACGCGGCTTTTGTTTGTTGAACGCTGAACGTTGTCTGCGGTTTTCCTGTCTGCGATAACGATGATTATACAAAAAGAGAAAGCATGTAATGGAGAAAAAAGTAGTGACGATGATGTTCAAACAAACTCAAACAAGTAATACTGTATGCCTACATAAACGGTTAACGGTCATGGCATTTTTTGTTTGATAGTTTTTTCCAGGAAATGGGGAAGTATGGGTATTGGTAATATCTACCGATGTAATGATGAGAGATGTGATGTGGCATGCGGTGGTATGGTGAATGGTGTTTATAAAGTTAGTTACATGTTACGCTGGACTGCACTAGACAGAATGGTTGTTTGATTGCTTTTTTTGCTGTATATTGTTTATGTTGTTACAGAAAATGCAAAAGCGATTTGAGTTAAAAATATTACTACGCACAAAGTTTCTAGCAAAAGACTGGTTAGTATTTGATGTGTACCTATTTCACGTTGATGCATTAGCAGCTCTATAAAATGTAAGTAAATCTGTACACAAGTTTTAGATTCATTTTTAAAAGCATCCGCTTTTATGGGGAATGATTGAACGCACAGCGAGTTAAAGCATGAGTGGAGAACGTGATGAGAGGATATTTTGTGGTTCTCAGGAAATAATGTACGGTCACTGAACAGAGTTTTGATTATGCATGTGTGCTAAAGTAAGTGAGCATTAATTTGTCTTTTGAAACATACAGCTTTTAGAAAAAATGTTAAACGAGGAGTTTGGCCAAGTAAAAACAAATGTGGTCTGTGCTTTTTATACACGTTTGACAAAAGACGAGAAATTATGAAGCATTCCTTGAAAATTTGAGACTGGCAGAATTAACGCAGTATCGCTCGCCTGATGGTTTGGGACCGTCATCAAACACATGGCCAAGATGAGAATCACACTATGATCACAAATTTTAAACCAATTTCAATATTTCTTTGTCTATTTTGATTAAGATGTGTACATTTTTCCTACAAACTACTTACGGTTGCACATAAAATTTCGGTTCTTCTCATCCCATGAGTAAAATCATCTTTTCTAATAATTTTATTTTCATCAATAGGTGCAAAGAAAGAAGGCCACCCGGAACCACTGTCATATTTTTCTTTTGATGTGAACAATTCCGTACCACAACAAACACAAACGTAAATTCCGTCCCCTTTATGCTTCACGTATTTACCACTGAATGGCTTTTCACAGGATAAAGAATTCATTCATAATTAAAACAAACTCGTGTACTTTCATCTTTTGTAGCTCGTTTTGTATAATGGAAATTTACCGCCTCCGTTTGGCCTTTGCGGGTAACAGCAAAGGTCTCAGAAGGTAATCTCTTTGCCCATTCATTATTTGACAATCTTTTCCAATTAATTGACGACTGATCTTGGTTAGCATTTAGTTCTTGAGATGGGTTAAGTGTTTTATCTTCCAGTTCTTGAGATTGTTCAGGTTGTTCAGATTTACAGCATTGCAAACCCATTTTTCTGCCAACCTTTTGCCTAATTTGATTAGTGTAAAGTGACACGACAACTCGCAATTTAGCGAATGAACTTTTCCGGATTTGAATTGCCTTTAACGCTTTTCTAATATTCTTCAAGAGGGATAATGCTACTGTTTCTAGGGTCCTCTCTCTTTCAAACAGTCAATTTTCACTTCATATAGCATTGACTCCCACGCCGAGCCCACGCTGCCCTCTTTCTTTTTTTTGTCTTTTACTGACCGATATTTTTCAGTTGAAAAAATACAACCCTTTCAATACATTTCGAATTCAAATTTATTGCATGTTTCCACTTTCGTAAAATAATCCCTTTTACTATTCTGCCCATCAACAGAGTCCTGTAAAAAGTTTGCTTGCTTTTATGTGAACATTCTGTGAGAAAACTTGCTAGATTCTCGAACATAACATTCATGAAACTTTTATCTAACTACTATTCAAAGTCTTGTGAAAACAAGCATTATGCGTATGGTCAGAATTTCCATTTCTTGAAAGCTCCCACACACATTAGTTTAAAAAAAATGGTGTTTCTGTATGATCAGATGTATCTAGTTGGTTCCAATTTGTTTCTATTGTCCTCTTTCTCAGTTTACATGGGATTTTTTGCAATTGCATAATGTCAATAGACAACCTTTCTAAACAAGGCAAGCATAATATTTTCTTTAGAAATTTTTTACTGAACAAAGTAGTCCACAACTACACTTGGTTGTGTACCACTTTCAATTCAATCAATACAATAAATTGCAATATAAAAGCATGAGTTTACTACATATATTGTTTCTTTTTTAGTATTAAACTGTATTTCTTTCCCTTCCCTTCTTTCTACTTTACTATAGGTGAATTCTTCAGATGCTTACATTCTATCACCATAATTCTATAATGCCACTAGCAATAGTATGTAACACCATATTACCCTTTCAGTTGTAGAGCGATGGTAGAAATGGCGAAAAGTAGAAAGAGACCATCATATACTGTCGTGCAGCCACATACAAACATATATATAGAACTAGGGCCAAACGAAACACAAACCAATTTAACAGATATCTCTCATTTCAGCCCACGCATTTTTCTTTTGAGAAAGAAAAAATAGAGTTATTTTTGCGCTTTGTTGTGTGAAAACGCAAAAGGAAAGAATCCTTATACTCCAAACTATCTTATTATCTTTCACCATCACAAAGCTAACAAAGACAAGGTTATATGGCTCAAGGAATATCAAAAACGGTGAAAGCTCCAACCTTTCGTTCTTTATCCAAACTTTTCGACAGAAAACTAAAAAATACTTTAACAACAACCGCTAATATACTGACGACCACAAGAAGAAGAAGTGGAAGGTGGCGACAGCCTTGAGAGAACTATTATTATTATTATGATTTCATGTTAAGAATCCACATTGTCATTTACTCTTGTGATGCAATGTCAACTAGAATATTTACGGCATGCTGTATGCGTACACAACGTAAGCTGGGAGCCAGAAAAGTGAAAGATGGCTGATACAAATTTTAATAATGAAACACCTTGTACTAAAATTCCAATAGGCTCTCCCTTTACTTGAGATTGCTAAAAGTTAATATTAACTACAAGCATATATAATCTTGACGCAAAACAATACATTTGAAGAAAGTTGTACAGACTAAATATTCAATTATTTGAGACGTGAAGTTGATATATGATTTTGATATTATTGTGCATTACCAACTTTATATTTCTGAACCAACCACATGCCTGCTTATGTGTTTCTGGTAGTACCTATGTATTTCGAAGTATTGAAGCAAACCATCTATCACTCGATGAGGTTGAGTAAATTCACTTTAGGAAAATTTATTTTTGGGGTGGTGTGATATTATATGATTCTCATCCCACCTGAACAGCATAAGTTACCCAATACGATCTCATTCCGGGGTTCAGTACAGGCAATTTAGATCGTTCCAATTTAATATACTAGTCCATAGTCAACGAAATCCTCAGTACGGATTAAAGGCTTTGACTCATACCACATCAGTAGCCGAAATGTTGACTTTACAAGCGCCGTAAATAGCCCTATTGTACCAAGTGGTGCAATCGGAGAAAAAGGCAGAAAGTGAGAGAAAGTAAAGAGGCCATTCAATAACCATGAAAGCAGACACCACCACCGTCAACCATACCGTATCATTATCATCATTACAATTTTGCCACACGCTGTTCCCATTTCCCTGGTCCATCACAAGATATAAAATGTCCTTTTTTGCGATACTAGAGACAGCCATATATTCTGTTCACTCCGTATCTCTTTTCTTGAGAAAGTAACATTTTTAGCTAAATTGGAAATTGGACCTATCCGCACCGCAGGCCAATGGAAAACTGTTTTCATCATCATCATTTCATGCCATCATCGTTTTCCTCATTGGAAAGTCATATTGTTCATGGCATTGCTATCTAGCCAATGCTGAAAGTAAGCCAACACAAGGCTCAGTGTTGCGGTGGCTATTTTCAGATAAGCACTGCGGTGCGACCACCCAAGGGACTTGGTCTCCTCTCCTATGTACTTCGTACTCGTTATACACTCAACCCTAATCCATTTCCCTTTGTCCCCTGCGCTTCATCCCATAAATAACCGGAGCAAGAAGGAAGAGAATATGTTCCCAGTGTGTATAGATGTCCGTATATTTATTTCCTTGTTACTTTCACAAGGTAAAGTTCCACAGTAAATCCCACATTCCAACACTACTGGAAGCTAACCTTACCTCCACTTTGACGGGGTTGATGGGAAAAACTTAACTGGGCTTTATCACTTCCACGGCTTTCGCTTGAGTTATTTAGATTTTCTTTACTGTGTTCTTATTCTGGCCAAAGATTCAGAGTTTGAACTGTTCGCATCAGCGAAAATAGGCGAAATGCAAGATGATAGTCTCTCCAGAATTCATTGGTCGTAGTACCATTCAGTTTTCTAGAAGATTCGCAGTACATTTTAGCTATATTTTTGTAAAAGCTAGCGTTCACAATAAGCATTTATCGTGCCCTGATTGCTTGATCTATATTATGTTATGTATTATTATACAGAATCAAAACGAAACTTCCCTCTCCTTTATATAAGTATGTAGTAGGATTGTATGAGAATAATTTTTGTCGATTATTATGCTATTCAATTCACTTTTCTACGTTTGTTGATTGCATGGAGAGTACATAGTTTATGTTCTCGTATTCTTTGACGATTTAGTTGGTCCATTTATTTTCATTTTGGAGTGCCTGTTTTTTTGGTATTGGAAAGAGGTTTATCAATAAGCCTCCATGAAGTTTTATTTGTTGTGCATAGTTCTTGTACATATTTCTGGAAATAAAGCAGAGCTTTTCAATCATTGCATGATGTTTTGTACAAAAACCTGAATAATATGGGAATAAACAAAATTAGGGGAAATTAAAATGTTGTCGAAGGATTATTACAAGAGAAAATCCTCCTCATATAATTTGCGTGAATACACTGACTGCGAAAAGAGAAAAAACTATCTGGTTCGTGTTTTTTGTTGATAACTTCAATAGTAAACTTCAGTTAGTCAGTTGACGTCTGTGAGTTAGATGAACAACATAGGTTTCAGTACAGATTACCGCAATCGCATTCAGGTTTAAGTATGCAAATATCTATGTTTCCAGTACTGGTGCAATATAGGTATGCATTGGAACTTATTTGTGGGAAACATTTTTTGGTACTACTAGCGTAAGCATTTACTTTCACCGTATTATTGGCTACAAATTTGGTTTGTGTTAAGGATTAGTGTAATGTATTCCCTGAGAATCTGCACTATGGATGTAAACAGTAAATCGACTAAAATATAGACAAAAAGTTAAATTGGGTGAGGTTTGTTTTGCTCACAGACAACTTGCCTGAATTCATACCTATCTCGATTGGCGTTAATTTATTTGCTACACAAACTTGTTGAAAATCTTTAAACTGAAAAATAAAAAAGTTGAACGAATCCTAAAAGTTGAGTCAGAATCTAAGGTCACCTCGATCGTCATTAAACAAGTTCTTCGTTTCATCACTCGCACTCGATCAGAAATTGACTCACATAACATTTTAGGATGCACATGATATTTGGACAAAATGTAGCTTTGTATGATGCAAGTAAGTTGTAAATTTTGACTAGATCATGAAAAGTGGCGAGATGAAATGTCGATAACTTTATGACCATTTGTTACGTTGCGTATATCACCGTTTTCACATAAATATGTCAAAACACGCTCCATGTTTTCATGTACACAGCTGTAACTAGTATCCATCATCCTCAAGAAAAAACCTTATTATAGATTACCCGAAGGAACAACAAAAAAGAACAAACCACAGAGTTTCAGATGAGCAGTCTTGCATGTACGCTGGATGGCAAAAGGTAAAACGTTAAGACTTAATAGTTGTCTGGTTGGTTAAGTCATTGTTTCCACTTTCTTTTTATCCTGGAGCAAGAAAATCTTACAGAGTTTCTTACACACAGAGACGCTTCAACCGATAGATACAATGTATAGACATTTGGTGTATATAATATAATGATGCAATCCATGTACATGCATGCATAGTTACGACATTCTGAATTTTGAAGGGGAAAGTCAGAAAATGTGGCTTGGATTTCTTGGAATATATAGAATGACTTACTTTTTCACTAACTTTACTGTTCTTCTTCTGACTTGGTTTATTACTTCACTACTTTTTAACAGGCCACTACTTTCTCCGTCACCTTGCGGGGATTTTTGTGTTCGTGTGTGTGCATGCCGATGTTCTACCCTTCTATTGTACATAACTTTGCAATGCGCTATACTTAAGGAGAAGCAAAAAGTCCTTTTTACGCTTTGGAAGGGACACGCCATGCCTGAATACATATTAATACTTGCTCCGTTGGTTCCATTTATAGTGCAGAAAAAAACACCATACTTTGCTACTTTTAGTCAAACCACAAGAAAACTTGTTGATTTATTGCTCCAGATTTTCTTTGGTATTTCTATATGGGTGCCAAAATGGATGACCACACCAGCAGGAGGGTGAAAGGTAAATGATAAGGGCGGCATACTAAATGATATACTTTTAACAATAAAATCTTATACGCAATATTACGATGCCCTATCTTCCAGTTACGCAGTTGATTACACGCAACCATTTATGGCTATTTCTTTGTTAGACTAAGACTACGGGTTACATTGATATTGATAATTAAGCTATATAGATTTTAAAGTTTGAATTGTATATAAATCCGTGTCCGTGTGATGTTGGGGATGTAACTCTGCACTCAGGATTTTTGTAACAATAGAAAGATGTTTTTAAAAGGCAGTAATGATAATGAAATATGACATTCATCTGCTCTGAATACTGGTACGAGCCAAACTGAAATATACATTTTACTATGAGAAAAACATACTTTATACTTGCATAAGTGGTACAGCAACAGCGTACTCCTAGCCCAACTGCCAGTTTAGATAGGCAGATAGATAAATTTTTAACTCTTTATAGACGTTTCTCTTTGGAAAACATTATTTAAACTGCAAAACGTGACTCTCCTCGACTAGGCTAAGCGTATACTCAACTTTCACCTAAGTACATACGACATTATTACTCCAAAAATTTTCATTTCGGTAAGAAATTAGAAGTAGCCTTTGTAATAAGCTCTCATCAAATATTTTGGCAGCGAATACTAACATGTGCGTAAGAACACCGAGAAAGTTTCTGTTGAGTTTAAGCAGATATATTCCTGGGTACCCTAAGCATAAAAAGCAATCCCAAGTAAAATCATGCTGGTTGGACTCTTGCATCTTATATGCGTAGGTTTATGTCTAAAAGCAGACGCAGGTCTTTCCGTCTGTCTTAATGCTCCAAGCGAAATAACATTATTTATTTGCAACGTCCATCCGTACAAGTACACAGCAAACTGATTTGAGATGGTGTTGTTATATTTGAAAATATCAATTTATGTCATAATCGATTTTTATGATTTTACATGTGATAATTTCTCATTGAACTGTATGAATGCTTTATCAAAAAAGACTCTGTGCATCCAAAAGTGTAAACTACACAACCTGAAGAATTCGAGAAGTTTCGCTACTTTTTTACTTTTTGTTATTCTGTGTGTCCTTCGATAATAAGGGTCCTCTGCAAGGGAGTCTGCCGGAAAACAAAAGAGTATTTCTTAGAAGGCCAGGGCGGATTATGATTATGGTGATCATAGCTTTCAGTTTTCTTCTATTCGATATGTAAATATACATATTTGCTCCCAGTAATTGCCTCCATTAAATCATCTAATAATATGAACCTAATAACATCTAACTGTATAGGATATAATACAAGTGCTACCCCCACTGCTGTCTCCAGAAGTTAATACATAATACATGCCTATGCATGTTTAAAACATTTTCCAGCTGTAACCTTCACATGATGGAAGGACTGAACCAGAGAGGAAATTCCCTCAGCAAATATTCTATATTTAATTACATACCAAAGTATTACAGACACGCTTGTGAAAGTTGTGAAAGTGTAAAGATCTTTTATATATGCTATCCAGAGTCCTTCCTGTCGAGCAACTCAGAGTAGCAGCAGTAGCAACAGATTCGATAATGGAACCGCGCACATTACGCAGTTAGTTTTGTATTTCGTGCTGATGATCTGGGTATGATGGCTAAGCCAATGACCAAGTCTCTGGTCCTCTCTGATTACTTTTGGAGAAAGTATAACATACTATGCCTACACTTACTAACTGTAATGCTATAATAGCCAATGGAACATCCAAATTACAGATAAGCTAAACCCGTGAATGTTTCTTGTTTGTTCGTTTATGATAACAGCGACTACTATTACAAAACGTAGCTGACAATGCATATATGAAGAGGAATATTTGAGTAGTATTGTCCTTTTCATAAGTGTTGTGTTAAGTTTAGCATTAAAAATTAACTCTTTTGTCAGATACGTATGAGTTTGTAACGCATCGAGTAGTATGGACAGAATTCACCGACAAACATAAAAACTTACTCAAGGTTAACAAGAAGTACGACACGAGTTGCTTGGTGCATTTAGATAACAGGGTGGACAGGTTTCATTTCTGTCGACGCCACGTCTTCAAAATTTGATCTATATTCACCAAATTTTGCATGAAGGTTTGGAAGAGTCATGGAAAGGGCAATAAACAACCCTTATGGTTCTATGTCGTTGCAATTCTTTAAAAACTTACTTCCTTTCCGACCATTTTTTCCCTTGCTTTTTAGTTCGAGCCTGGGAAGGATGGCTTGCCTTTACATGATTATAGCTTGATGCGTATATGCTCTAACGATTTGAAAGTTGTTTATTGACCTTCCCAAGAGTCCAAAGAAAGTGTCCAATTTGATTATAAACAAATATTTTTACATTTACGACTGATGGATCGACCGAACTTAGCGGAAAAAAATTTGTGCTGTCATATTCCATGAAGATGATTAGTGGAGTTGTCATGAAACGACTCAAACATAAATTTCAAATGATGTTATTTCGATGTATTTTTCATTTTTTGACCTCTAAAATTTCGTGTTTTTGATTTGAAACGCTATTGAAATAACAAAAACTCCCATCTCTGCACCGAGCAACTAGTATATTTTCCAAAGTCTTCAATTTAGTCGCCCATGGAGGATCACGCCACCCTTAATAAGGATTTTCAGAAATTACAAAATCTCTGAATAATGTGTCATTGTTTTGGCGTGCCAGGAGAAGCCCTAACTCACGTAATACTTGGAAAACATAACTTTTGAATTGTTTTGTTTAGCCAAATTGAATATACCTTTCCTATGGGATCTTTTTTGATACCAACTTTTAGCTTTACGCTTTGCAATTAACGTATAAAATAAACATAAAACATTGTTTTTAACATAAAATTTGATTTGCGATTACCATATTTTTCGAAATAAAAATTTAAAAGAAAAGTCTGCATGAAAAACAAACAAAAAGATATTTATTATAGATTATTATTATTTATAGATTAATATTTTATTAAATGTAAGTGTGATAAAGCAAATATTTATGTACGTTATAATTGGGAAAATATAATATCTTGTTACGTATTCTTATTTAGAGCAATGTTTATTTACTGGGACTCCTTACACCTCCAACCTTTGAGAATTGAAAATTAAATATCAACATATTTTATTTAATGAATAAGTAAAAGTATATACTTTCTTTGCAGTGCATCACACGAATTTTAAAATAAAAGTTACATGTTAAAATCAATGACGTGAACTTGTGTCACTCATTCACATACAAATCCTGAATGAAGTTTTAAGTTTTAACTCATATTAGAATTGAAACTGAATTGAAATCATGAAAAATGCTGATTGAAAATACGCTCTTTCTACTTGTAAAATTCGTATAAGTGCAATATTGCTGCTTAGTAGGCATCAAATCCTGACAAATTACTTAAAAATTACAAAGTCAATGAGTCAAAATATCGATTATCCGTATACTGCGTAAACTAAAATGAATTGTGGATTCATACCTGTGACCTGAGAGATTTCTTAATTTGACATATTTTAAAACTGTACAATTCTTATATGATTTTTAAATTAATTAACAGTCCTCTCCTATTTCGTATTTTACATAGGATTTTATTTATTTTATTCATCAAGTTCAAACTGCACACTACCACACACCAACCAGCTTTCACAACAACTGAACAGTTCATCGTTTTTCAGTAATTTACAAACATATTTATGCATAAATTGTGGCCTTAGCCAATTTTATAAGAAAGATTATTATTCATTTATTTTGCTTGAAGAACTGGTCTTTTGGAAGACTCTGATCGATTAACTTTCGAGCGCGCTCCATTGAGACCGTTTCACTTTGTTTGGCTACCACGGCTCCTCTAAAATGCGTCCCTCATCCCTCCAAACACGAGCCATCTCAGCAGAAGCCTACGAAAAACAAAAAAAATGCTATTTGAATAGGATTCTGTTTGAAAATTTAAACAAATTTAATCCAAACGAGCGAAAATTTAAAATTAAGAGGATAACATACGTTGAAATTTCCGAACAGTGCAAGCTTCTTGAGCTTGGGCATATTTAGAAATGCGAATTTGAATGACAGGTCAGATATGAAGTATGTTCCTTTTGCAGCGTGAGGTGATTGCAGCTCAAGGTGTTCCAGCTCTACAAAACCAAAGAAAATTCTAAGAACAACGTCACATGTCACAACGCATTTCAAAAAACAGAAAAGATTACCTGTTAGATTTACTATTGACGAGCGACTTTGCTGGTTCTTCAGATCTGGACTTTTTTTGAGTTTCCATAACAAATCCATCGGAACTCCTGTCAAGAGGGAGTCCCATTTGTCCTGCATTTGAAAAACATGTCCACTGTAGCCTTTTGCTTGGTAGCCCAGGTGCAGTTGGAATCGAAGTCGTTTGAGTCGAGGCATTTCCAAAAATATTTGCTTAAGATCCTCTGGTTCAGTGCCCTTCGGGAACCCCAACGTCAGATCTTGGACTTTCGGAAAGGCGTTGCAAAACGCTGAGGGAACCTCGTTCTTGTCCATAAACAAATAGAGTTTCCTGACGTTGGAAAAAATGGAAGATTCTGTCCACTGCTTCACCTGGACTGGTGTAATTAGACGAAGTGTTAATGTCTTCAAGTTTGGAAGCAAGTGATGCAGTGGAGGGTGTCCCTCCTCCAACGCAAAACATAGACCGTTCACATCACACTCCTCCAGCTTCTCCATCTCTGGGAATCCAAACAAAGTTGGAAGGGGTGGATCGTCAGGATGATAAGTCCCCCAAGAGACTTTCAAAACTAGTTTGCGAAGGGATGCTCTTAACTTCTCGAGAATTCGGAAAACAAGACCATTTTCGTATGTCTCCTCAGCGAGGCATAAGCTCAGAGTTTGAAGATTTGACAGGTCAAGCTCAATTAGGATCTTCATCTTGGAGCTGTCGACGAGTCTGCTCGCATCCAGAAAAGTGATGGAGGAAGGAAGTTGTAGGTAACGTAATCCACGCGGGATGCTGGTGCTAGATCCTCCATACGGTGAGAAATCCAACACCCGCAAATTCTGGGCTCCATTGAAAATCGACTGGATGAAAGGGATGGCAACCCAATTAGATCCGGACATTTCCTCCCGGATTTCAAGGTGGTCGGGAGTGAATGCGACCCCCAATCTGCGCAAGTGGGGAAAAGAGAGGTTGCCACCAAGGAATACGAGAGTCATGGAGCCACCGTTTTCTGGAATATGGATTTCCAGATCCAGCAGTCCGCCAGAACATCCAGCCAGAAAGTTGGAGAAGCTGAGATGATTCTCCTCGCGAA
>JAQIXX010005102.1:0-14647 GCA_034700605.1 Willowsia nigromaculata | reverse complement strand
TTTTGATCTACTTGAAACTACTATGGACCCACGAACACTCTCTAGCCCACGAAGTGAAGGAGGTCATGGGAAAGGCAAACTAATTTCCTTTGAACGGTCCTCTGCTCCGCCACGAGTAACAAGAGCAACTAGAAAAAGGAAGCGATCGCCGTGTGGAGAGCTCTTTCCTACGGAGCTGGGGCTTCAGACCAATCATAATTCCATTGCTTGCACAACTTGTCTTACTAAATTTCAAATTCAGATACAAAACATATTCCCTAATAATTCTTTATCCTGTGAAACTTACCTTCACTCCGTTCATAACATATTTGTTATAGCAACCGATATCATCTCTAGTTGCGTAAAAAACAAGTTAGCATTAGAAAGTGAAGCAGCGCTACAGGAAATAATAAAAAGTCTAGAGACTAATCAGCAGTCTGTTGCCAATGGCAATGGACTGCACCGACAGGCAGGTTCCAGCCAAGCAGGAAGTGGCCAGCACCCAATACAGTGAAGACTTCTCTCCTGGTGCTTTTACAAACAATTGGCGGAAAGTACAATTTGAAGAGTCCTCATGTGACGTGCCTGAAGGAAGACTGACCACAACTTTTAAAATCCGGTTATCAGAATACAATCATTTATTTAAAAATTATTGTCAGGCCTGCGTATTTGATTTTGTCAGTGATTATTATGACGCCAATTGCCATCACGTATCTTTAAATCAGGAATCAGTTGAAAAGATACGATCATTTTTTGATAAATGGCACAGAAATAATCATTTTTCATGCAAGAGAACATGGATGCAGAAGCTTCTATTTTTAAATGGTTACTCACGACTTTAGACAATTTGTTCAGAGTCAAGGATAAAAACAAAATTTTAAGAAAAAAACAGACCCTACAGAAGAGAAGCATGTGTGTGCGGATTTGGCACAGAGATGAAGAAAAGATATGCACAAGCTACTAGCTCTACAGGTGGAAGTTGCGAAGAAAAGTGTTTAACCACATGTAAAGATTTAGAACATTTGCCTCCTGCTAAAACATTGATAGGGGACCTAGTAAATGAATTTAATCCAAACAGTAATTGCAGATTTTGTTTTCCAAACTTTTGTGAAAAGATAGTTGACTTTTTAAGCGCGTCATGTGAAAATGTCGATCGAGGCGAGGTGATTGATAGTGATTTGGTAGAAGATTGTTCTTCGCTATACAAAAATACATTTTTAAACTGCTATAGAATTTGCTTAGATCAACATAGTTCATCTCCGCCTCATTATTTCTGCAATAGACATTTAAGACATTTTTTTGACGAGGCAGGCAGATTTTTTGATGGGTTTACTTTTAAAACATCACAATATTATTTAGAGTTCAAATTAGCAAATATTTTTGAAGATTTAATTAGGGAGTGGTTCTTGTGTCCAAATGGATGCACAGATATGTGAAGTCGATTCAAACTATATATTTAGTTCCGAAATTTCACCAGACATTATTAACTTCAGTATAATTCAATTTGATAGCAAAGTTACTGACTTGTTGGAGAAAGTTGTGTCCGAGAATAATAATAAAACTTGCCAATCATGCCTGTTTAAGTTCACACAACATATCGTATGTATTCTTGACAAGTATAAGGACTACATCTTAAAGGTATTCTGTACGTGCGGGGAATCTCACAGGCATCATGAATGGAATAATGGACCTTGTCCTGGTTGTACTGAAATATCAATTCGTTTCATATACAATCTACTGAAATCAATATTTCGGTATGCTTGGAGACCTAGAATTGGATTTGGTTCCAGTGTTCTATACCTCCTTTGTCACATGAACGAGACCTGGAAAGAAAATTGCACAAACAAATGTTTCAGCCCTCCTGACGTGAATCTAAACAGGTTTTGGTTTTCCTGAATCCAGTAATTTGCCTTAGCCTTTATGTATTGAGTAGATAGTAATCGTAATATTTATTGGATAGCTATAATTCATTGCTGCAGTAGTTGTTTTAGTTAGATAGTAAAATAATTCAGTAAGTATTAGCTTTTGGTTAGATATTTTTATCGCTAGGATAATACTTGTTTGATAAGAATTTGAATTGTTTTAAAATGGCGCGTGTTACATTAACCTATTCAGAGGAGACTAATAGTCTACTTGATTTTAAGCATTACTTGACTAGCCAGAGTATACAGGAAAAGTATTTCAAACATGAAATATGTAACTGCAAAGACGTTTTCATTGGGCAGATTGCCAGATACTTATCCAGAAATAATGTCAAGAATTTAGTGGAATATTTCACAGTAGACTTTTTTGATATTGTGTCAAAACTCTACATCTTTCTGAAGGGAATCTCAGCAGAATGCATTCCAAAATACTTTCATTTGTATAACATAAAGAAAAATCTTTGTTTCTATTGTTATGCTGCAGTAAGAGAGACATCTCAAGACTTGATTACATACATAGCAAAGTCTGTTCCTAATATTTCGCTGAACGTCGTAATGAATTTTCACATTATAAACGCGCAATGTTGGGGAAAATGCATTTGTTTTGACCAAGCACCGAAAGTGCATTTAATAAGAAATCCATGGGTATTCAAGTACCAGGGCGTTTGCCCAATGTGGTTTACAACTGAACTGCATCAAATACTTGGCGCGTTTATTGGCTTATTTGATGCACTGTCAAAAGCTGTCTCCATGAGAAAACTTTCAATTTGTCCCTGCTACCTAAACTACTTAAAAATGGTCGTTGGGATACTGATTAACCAACATTGTGACAATCCAATTCCATTTTTGGAAAACGATGTTTTTATTACAGAAGCATTTGAATTTTATATAAAAATGAGAAAAATATTTGGTGAAACTAAAAATCCAGAATTGTCAAAAATGAATGTTATTTATTTAAAGACATCTTCTCCAAATTTTCTTCATAGTATAACATCACTGGGAGTTCAAGACTCTGTAGCAAAAGTACTAAGGATGTATGACGATATGCTGTATGTATGGAATCAATGTGTAGCGAGATGTATTGAAACTGACATAATACCAATGAAACGAATCAAAATAAACTAAAAAAGAACAAATTTTTTACTTTCTCTCTTCATTTTATCAGAATTAGCTTAGGCCCAACAGAGGACATTTTATTATGTATTAAAAATCGGAACTGACTATTCTGAAAATAGCTGATTTTTTATGCATAATATGCTGCTTCTGTTGGGGGCCCACATGAAGAGAGATAAAATTTATAATTGATCTTAAATCAAAATTACTCATTCCTAGATCCCTGAAATAAAAAAGATTTTCGAGTTTATGAACACTCTTCTATAAATACTGTACGTATGAGAAGATTTTAATAAAAGGAAATGCTCACATTTACGCATCCATATTTGAAAGGAATTCGTAAAAATATTTCCGGTTGCTCATTTAAAATCAGTTCTGAATTGTGAAACAGTATCGATGAAGAATTTGAGATTGTCATGGGCATTAAAGTTGGCTTGCTTTTCACCGGATTAGACATTTTACTAACTGCAACGGTAGTTACTGCTCTAGTAGTTGTTGGTTTATGAGTTGGCACTTCTGTTTTGCCTGAATATGTAAAAGGGCGTTTTGTTGTGTTCACACTGTTTGGTGTAGCAGAAGGAGGAAACCATGGGATTTGCGTTGTAGGTGGAGCATAGGATATAGTAGGCGTAGTAACATTATCAGTTGCTTCAGTAATATTACTTAATGAATCCTGAAAGTCGAACCCATTTTGCGCTTGAAACTCTATAAAATTGATAATAATTGCGTATAAAGCATGACACTAAAATACAAATGAATTAATACTATGCATTATCAAATTATGATGTACTTACTTTCCACTACTTTCATTGTAGACTTGCATGAATTTTTATTTGTTGCAACCATACGAATATCAGAAAAGTCGTTTTGATCGTGAACGCAATAGTATTTGTGTTGCTTAGTAATTACAAATTTGCAGTTTGACTTGACACAGTCAACACAGTTAAAAGAATTCCTGCAAGCAGAACCCCACCCTAATAATAATAGGAAAGCAAAAATTATTACGGTATTCATTTTGGACACCTTATTTTCTTGGTATATATGTAGTGAATGTGTGAAATGAAATGAATAAATGAGTAGCATGATAATAATAGCAAGGAAAATCTTGATGTGATTTCTTATCAACATCCTGTTGCATCTCAAATTACATCTTATCAACAAAATGAAATATTTTGCTCGCATCGCTTGTAGATCAGGAAAAGTATGAAACACTGATGCATCATTTCTGCTCGCATCGTGCTGTGGACAGTTTATAATAGTGTTTTTATGTTCCACAAACTAAGGTGAGTTTCCACCAACATCATAATCTGTAAAACCGAATAATTTCAATGGTGGAAAATTATGATGTACAAAGGTTTGAAAGGGGTACATATGGCTACTTAAGTGATACCCAACTAAAACGACTGCGACCATTGTTCATTTCAATCAAGGAAGGTGGTAAAAAATCATTTGAACATAGTGTGTTATGTTCTTTACATGGTATCGACGTCGCGAAAAGTATGGGTTATAATATTTATAATGTACAAGGTAAAGCAAAGCGTCGTATTGAAAAACATTTAAGTAATCCAAAGACATGGGAAAATTTAGCAGCAACGAGATACTTTACACAGCCAGAACTATTGGTTGACTGGAATGTAGAAAAAATTAAAAAGTTTCAAAAACTTAACTCTATTGAACTAAATTTGCTTGTAAAACGCAATGATAATTCGCCAGGAGTATGTAATCTAATAGGCCCATGTCGGGGAACAAACTATAGAAGAGCAAACGTATACATAATGCAGAAATCAGAAGTACCGCCAGCATTACGTAATAATATTGATTTCCATTATTGTTCAATTTTGGACATTAACCGTTTCATGTGTACAGAATTTGAAGGCTGTTCATATTGTTGTCCTGAATTAGCAATAGAATATAACACATATTTAGAAGCAACAATGAATTAAAATACTCTTTTGCAATAAAGATTTCATACACAAACGTATAGCATCATTACCAGTGTGATCAAGCCTTAATTGAAAATACTTTATGATGATAAGCTACCTATATCTAAGCAATGTGCTGAGAAAAAACAGTAACATACATTAACAATTCTTTATTTCATATTACGCAGCAAAAAGGAATAATAACAATAATGATTGTGACATCTAATGGCTCTACTTATAATAGCACTCAATGAATTTGTAAGTATACGGGAAAGAACACATTATGATGGAGTATAACGCTGTGTAGGCTTATGTTGACGTCGAGATCGTCGCAGTACTTGTACAACTACAAAAATAACATTACCAATTACAATCTTTGTTATATTATGTGAGCACCAGTTGGAAAAAGTGTGTAACTTTTACCATCTTCTTCCTCATTTTCCGGTTCTTGAATTGGACGAACATTTTCCATTTGGATAACCACATCATCATTTCGGTCTGCATCATTTTGGACTGCATTGACTGCCTCCAGTTGAGCACCAGGGTCCTGCCGAAAAAGTGACACAACAGAAGAGGATGTAGCACCACGACCTTGAATTCTTCCTCTCCTCCAGTAGTTTCTGGTCATCAAAGATCTACGACGAACGCAATCCAAAACTGTGAAGAAGATTCCACAGCCACAAAAGCATGCCAGACCAACCAGGAAGATGAAGAGCCCAAGGAACATATAATAGTATTCAGCTGAAAATTAAAAAAAAGAACAAATTATAAATGATGAATAAACTGCATTTTAAAATTTTTTACTTTAAAAATATATGTAGCACTTACCATTTACATCTGACAACGCATGAAATGCATTTTTTGGCCCTGGAGTTACTGGAGGTGGTTTTGGACAAACCAATGGAGCCTGGTAGCCATACGACAGCTCCTAAAATAAAATATAACGCGCTTTATTAACTAAAAATATTCATATTTACATATTTACAAAAATTACATAATATTATGCATGCGTTGCACATAAAAACTTACATGAAAGTGGTTTGAACCACTACTGCCATACTGGCAAAATTGCTCACCACCCGTAAGTGACGTCAGCCAGTAACATCCAGTCTTTGAAACGCAGTCTGTGCATGTCTTCAGTGCAGAACACTGAAAGCAACAAAGTAAAAGATGATGATGATGATGAAGCCACACACACACTACACTCTACACAATACACATTACATAATATAAAATATGTTATGTAACTTACCATAGTTGGTATTGGTGGAGACATGATGTTTCCTCTTCTGCTGTGTGCAAAAGTGTGAAGATCTCATTTGTTTACAAATGAAAGAATTGTGCATGAACATATGAGATCTCTACGCTTGACTAAAAAATATCATGATGATGTGCTTGATATGTGAAAAAAGTAAGCACACACATCCAAATACATCATGAGCTCCTTCTGACAGCAGCTTTTTGAACGAGTGATTTTTGCGCATGAAACACAAATCACTATAAAAGCAACAAAGCTTATGCCCAAAATGCATGCATACATTATTTTACTCACATTCTTCATAATATTTCCTTTTGCCCATATTGGTAAATGTAAACGTTGGCGTTTGGCATTAAAAGTGCTTTAGCGTTTGGGAAAATTGTATACCTTCGGCATCATTTTATACTATACTGCCATCACTTGAAATCTGCGACTTCTCGACATATGTTTGATCCCGAGATTCGAGCTATGTGCTGTCTAGACTTTTTAAAAAAATTCTTGTTTGGACTTTGTTAACTCAAGGGACCGTACTAGTTTTGGTATCTCGTTTTATGATGATGGTGATATCATTACAAGTTAGAGCGTTGGGTCACAAATTTGTACAAAATATTTGGCATGGAGATAGCGTTAGGTGCATGTCTATGAAGCTTGAGAGATTGAAAGAAACGTTGGTGATTTGTCGGAAGTGGTCAAATGAGCTGGTGATTTTCAACTATATTCCATTACTAGCATTTCTTTCAAGGTTGCCAGATGTAATGCGTCCAAATGCCGACCAAAATAGGGTGATAGATGTGGTGAGTAAAGTAGTTCTAAATGTGCATGCAACAATTTTGTAGATTTTGAAATAATGAAAGGATAAATTTTTATATCCAGCATGTCATCGAAAACTGGTGGATTTCATTCATGTATGGGCTGTATGGAATGTTTATGATAATTGCATGCGAGGTTCCTCAATCGGTGCGTTTAAAATCCTTTAAAGAGATAAGCGTATAAATTTATTATTAAGGTTACTAAAGTACCATTATTTGCGATTTAAGATACGCGACTCTTGCAGAAAATGGATTTATCAGAAACGCTACATAAATCTTACTCCCGAGGATAATTTTTTACTTATGGCTTTAGTACACGAGGTTGATGTGGAGCCAGTTGGGGTATCCTGCTCGTTTTTTACACTCACCTATAACTTTATCGGATCCGTAAACATTTATTAATATTTAAACTTATAGTATGATAATGTTTGAATATACATAAAAAATGTTTTGTAAATTTTTTTAGATGCTGGGACTAGTAGCTACTTATGGCATTCTTGTATTTCAAATGCAAAAATGAAGCTTAAAAAAGGTGTATTCTATTGCAATTTATTTTGACATCGTTTATACTGTGTCATCTGGTATCTAATCTGATTCAGTCAGTTTTAGTTTATTATCATCATTTGTTCTTAAAATAATCAAAATACCCTACCACTAACAATAAGTATTGCTGTAACCCCTATGTTTTTAAAGATTTTACAATAAAGTATTCGCAAAACTATTTTTCATCTAATTTTTGAACAGCTTATGTCATTAACAAAAAACTAACCGTTTGATCCACGACAAATGATTCAAATTCCAGTGGAGTTTTTGAATCGATGAAGTAAAATGGTCCAAACTCTGCCCGCACTACTCTGCAAGACTTGAAGAATCTTTTACTCCACAAACAAACTCGCTTCTGATATTTTGAAGCGAAAACAACATTCATACGCACATGTCGTTGAGCATCGTACATGCCTTGTTTTGTGTTTTCGTATGATCCGTATACATCAGCAACATAGCTAAAGGTAAATATTGTAATTGGAACTAAATTAATGGCACAGACCAAAAACAACAATGTATGGAGACCAGGGATCTTATCAGATAAGCTGATGCAAACAAATAGGCTTAATATTTGGAATGAAATGAGCATCAATGCATATCCAACAATCAAAAAGTTTTGGTTGATTTCGTTGTAAAGCGTTGCTATCAGCTGAATTTTTCGATATTCGGCAATTCGCCTTTCTAAATTTGCGAATGATTCTTCAGCAGCAGATTCAACTTGTGATACCGCTTCCAAAACTGAACTGGAATAGAAAGCAAGCCCTTTACATATGCATGTACATTGTTTCTAAGCTTTTTATATAGGTTTCATACATTTGCTTCATTACCTGCTGTAAATGTTCATGCTTTCCGTCAAAAAATATGAAAATTCCATGAGACCAAAAACAAGATCCACGAATCCTCCAGCACAGATTAACAAAGTGGTTAGTGAATGGAGTAGTACCAGGACGATTCGAATAACGGATTGATTCTCGTTTCCAACAAGTGATGGCTCCACATTTGCCTTGCACTCATCTAGTAAAAAGTAACCAAGTATACTGCTCACGCAGGGGAAGAAATACCCTGCTAAGCCAGCTATCAAAGGTATTTCCAATACGTTTGGTATCATCCCAAGTACAAAGAGGAGAAGAGCATTGTGTTTGAATCCATTAGGCTTAAAATCCACACCATCTGCTTTAAAAAATCTTTTTTTATAAAATCATCGCTTCAAATATTCTTTTAAAGAAGGAATTGATTACAATATTACATTTGTGCTGAGAAAGAAACGCGATAAGATTGTTAATGCCGTTTGTAAATGACTGTGCTTTAGCAGAATAATTCCATCTGCCAAAAGTACACCCAGACATAGCAATTATAGCCATTAGTCCCATCAACGTCTGAAGTAGGTGCCTCTTTTCATTAGTAGCTATGGCATGTGCAAATTGCAAAATCATAGCAATAGTGTGA
Source organism: Willowsia nigromaculata (assembly GCA_034700605.1). Classification (NCBI taxonomy): domain Eukaryota; kingdom Metazoa; phylum Arthropoda; class Collembola; order Entomobryomorpha; family Entomobryidae; genus Willowsia; species Willowsia nigromaculata. Next base: position 5,655 of record JAQIXX010005102.1, on the reverse strand, counting down.
AGCGTAACAAAGCCAAGAACCAAGCGAAAAATTATCCATTCGGCTTTGTTTCCCAGTCTTTTTTCGTTTAGGGAAACAAACCTCGCGTTTTTCCTGTTCCATTTGTATGCTAGACAGTAAAGTTTATTGGGAATTTTAACTAAAATAAGTGTGTACTTAAGTACGTTGTCGTTTATTGGCAAGGGTAGAATTTTAGGGGCATGTTTCTCAGTAGGCTTCTTTGACATATTTGCTGACTTGGTCTGGTGTTTACAAGATGTAAAAACTCTTCCGTTTTACTGCGCACCAGAATTATTTTGCTGGCTTCTAGAATCCGTTTTTATTCCATCCTAAAAGACGTTCACATTTAGATTTGCAATTTAACGTTCTTCAAGATAAATAAAGAAATTAAAAATATTCACTCTTTGATATAAGAGAAAGTAAAAATTTAGATGTTATCATTTATCAGGACTCATAAAACTCACTTCTATTCCATGCACCGACACGCTGAATAACAATTAAAAGTTATATTACAATTGCTCAATGTATTTAGACGTTATACGAAGGTTGTACCAGAAAAGATGAGTCAAATTTGATAACGAATATCTCAAAGACAACTTCCTCGATTGAGCCGATTGACAAATCTTTTGAAAGCTTAGAATTAGGACTTTTAAATGATGGATTGGTTTTACTTGCAGACATTTGTTGTGAGGAATGCCGGGTCTTAAAGTGCAAGTGACGGAATTTCAGTTTTTTCCTTTCTCGCCTGAGTAACATCTTTTGTTTTACTCCAGCCACGCTTGTAACTTTTCAATTTAGGAAGCAAAAAGTAGCCTGGTAGAGCAAGATGGTGGCTGTAGAAAGGGTTATACAGTTTATAAGTTCAGATGTCCAGTTGCTTCTTCTTCACGAGCTTCAAAATGTGGCAGGGCTCATTTTCATGCATACTGAAAAACTCGCCGTCTAATTACTCTTGACCTCTCTTCTTTTTGTTGGCTTCCTGAAACGTTTCCAAGATATCGGGGTAGGCTTGCCTGATTAATATAGTACACTTACAGAGAAAATTTGCCAACAACACTCTCACACGGTCTCTAAAGAAAAGCATTATAATTTTGGAAGTGCAAGTTTTTTGTGGATCCTTGCAGAAAAACTGCCGTGGACCAGCCGGGAGCCATTTTGACGATTGTTTCTATGACCCAACGTACTAACGATAGAGCTATGTCTTATCCCCAGTCACAAGTTCTTCAATAAATACAATGATAGTCGATCGAGAAAAAGTTTAGATTTTCATAACTCGCTTGCATTCTAAATTTCGTTAGCAAATGCAACTGCAAGGCAGGGAAATCCAGGCCCGGCATCCCTCAGAGCAAATGTCTAATACTAAGAGCAAACCGTCATTTAAAAGTACAAATTCTAAGCTTTCAAAAGATATGCCAATCCGCTGAATCGAGGAAGTCGTTTTTGAGATACGCTTTATCAAAGTTGACTCATCTTTTCTGGTACAACCTACGTAATTATTTTGTAAAATGATATAGCATACTGTCAATGGCAATTTAACGGGCAATGGACTTATAAATATGTAATCACTTGGAGCATAGAATGTACTATTTATCGATACTTAATTCCAGAACTAGTGGAGCAACAACTTCATAAATTTGCTATTTACTTGTAAGTTTAACACAGTTTTAATAAAACAACTATCAAAATCTTAAACGTTTATTGCGTTATCTGTTGTTAAATTTCCGTATGGTTGAAATTTTTGATAGCCTTTTGTAAATTTTTCGGGAGATCCCGGAAGTCCACATAAGGGTGTGGTTGCTTCTCAAATTGGCTTTCTGGATGACTGTCTACCTGTGCATCATTTGTCTGATTGTTTCTATGAAAATGTTAAAAATTATCAACCGGCACGTAATGTTTTTGGAATCTAAAAGCATATATTTAATATACAAGCACAAAATCACTCCGGGTCATCGTTAAGTCCAATCTTAGTAGAAACTGAACTCTGTATGAAGTATATCTCTCAAAACATCTTGCGTGTTCCTGGAACCTTCTATGCATTGCTGAAAAAAAGGCCAAGAAACGTTCCAGTATATACACGAGCTCCAGTTTAGAAGCCAATTGACTTGTTTTACATTTGTATTTTAATTCCTATATATTCAAAAGCTCGTTTACGATAATGAATATCTTCCATAATACAAATATGGTATGAAAATCAGGTACCTTGACATCATTCACTGTCATACTGATCAGAAGATTCTGAAGGGAAATAACGACAGTAGTTATAAATAACAAGAACACAAATTTCGTTAGATATGGGTGAGGTAGTGTTGGCTGCTCGCTGGGATGTGAAACTTGGTGGTAATTAATTTCTCCTTTCATCATTGCTAAAGTTTTTACCAATATTCCCCAATCCATTTCAAAATTGGACACCTTAAAACATCGACAAGTTAAAATACAAATATCTAAGTCTAAAACAAGATTTAAAATGAATCAGTACCTGAGGTAGGAGAATTGAAAAGGTGTATGTAAAGCCAAGTAGTATTGGGGAAAATGCAAGGGTGAACTTGCAGAGATTTTTAAAGCTCTGTAACAAATCATATAAATGGTTTAGTGATTATAAAATATTATAATCTTCTTAGTGGCTAACTAAGCAAGTAAAATGCATTGATTTAAGACTTTAATAAGAAATATCGTTAATTCCGGATACATTTTATAACTTTACCTTAACAAGCATATAATTATAAACCGCCAAACGGTCAAATTTAGCCTTCTGTCCTTGGATAAGAAATAATATTCCAATCTACAAACATCATATGAAATATTTTGAAATGTATACCAGTCTTAGGTATAATAAACCGGTACAACCGGGGTACCGAAGGAGCGTAAGAACCCATTGACAAAGAAACAACCATAATTAAGGGATAAGCTGACAATAGATTTGAAAAGAGCGCCCTCGAAAACCCCCGAGTACTCTTTTCCAGCCCCCTAGGACGTTTCTATCATTAAAAAGCCAAATTTCTCACCAGGGGGCGCTCAGAACTCTGATCTGACATCAGATTCGAAAAGAGCGCCCTCGAAAACCCCCAAGTACTCTTTTCCAGCCCCCTAGGACGCTTCTATCATTAAAAGTCAAATTCCCCACCAGGGGGCGCTCAGAACTCTGATCTGACATCAGATTTGAAAAGAACGCCCTCGAAAACCCCCGAGTACTCCATTCCAGCCTCCTAGCATGCTTGTATCTATGAATTCTCAGTGATAGGTACCTTAAGGTGCCCATCATTTCGAAGGTGCTTTACCTAGGAGCCTGAAAATCAATAGGCTTCCTCCTTATGGTCTAAGGTACCTGTGTACCAAATTTGAAGCGAATCGGATAACGCGTTCGAGAGATATCGTCTGGACGGACAGACGGACAGACACGAACGAAACCAATAAGAAGCTTACGCTCCTTAATAATGCTTGGTGTTAGCAATAATGATTTACAGATTGAATATAATGTCAGGACTTACTACGGCTATCCAATGAACTGCTATATTGACAAATGAACTTTCACGAAAAAGCGAAACGAAATGTAAGAATAAAATACTTAAGACGGTGATAACCGTAAAAATATTTGTCGTGCATTTTTTTATATCGGCTCCATGGAGAATTAGTTCTTCTACAATTTCATGATTGTAGTTATTTAGCGCAATGTGCAAAACTGACTCTCCTTTGTCATCGCAATAATTCACAAATTTTGCCAGTACCTCGAATTTGTAATTATAAATTCTGCAAACGCCAAATATCGTTTTCACAAGACTTGCAGATACTTTTGGGTCATTAGAGTAATTGTGCCAACGCCAACGATTAGTTTCATGATACTGGGAATCAGGAATACGGTTCAAAAATGTTACGATTATGATTCTTACCATGTTTACATGAACGTTTTAAAATTGGCAAGTTTTCAGAAGCATAATTTTTCTCTGGATCTGCGACATTTTTAAAGGATTCGACCTTCTTTTGTATATAATTTATGGCTGAATCGCAGTTTCCTCTGTCAATTTTCCCAAACATTATTCTAGAATCCCACTTACTTGTGTTTGGAGTTGCTCGAAATTGACGGTTTGCATCTTCTTGGGTAGCAGGGAATGATCCAGAAGATTATTTAGACCTTCCATTTCAATGGATGTTAAATACATCAGTTGACATTTTTTAAATAAAGTAATTTGTATGAAACTAAATTAAAAACTGAACTAAGTGGACGACTTTATACGTGATTTTGTATCTCATATTGTTCATGTATTGCCTTATCAGAGCATATAAAACCGTAAATATTTACATATGATATTTAAAATATTGTACAAATATTTGGATTCAACCAATTTTCTTTATTTGCTTTGCAATAAAGGTTTGATCATTTGTTCAAAGAGGATGAGCAGTTCTTTTGATTAAGTGAATAACCTGAATGATAGTTCTCAGTTTTTGTGTATCATGCCTTTTATTTCAAAAGATTAAATTTCCTGGTTTTGCAAGATATTCCACATTTCATCGTTTCATCACAATTTTAAATCGTGAAATTCAACGCCCAACAAAAAACAAGATTGCAGGTAAGAAATACATATAAGATTGAATTTGTCATTGATTAATATATAAATATACAATTTAATATTACAAGGACTCTCGGTATCCAAAGTTATACCTCAAAAACAGCAGCTTTGGAATTTGGTAAGTACAGCAAAAAAACATTTCATGTCACAAAATCATTCACAATGATCGATTTTTGCCATTGATTGAATATCAAATATTGATTTATGAGTTGAGATATTCATTTTCAAAAAACTTCAACTTAAAATCGGAGACGTTGAGGTAATATGTTTTTCTTTCTGCTTAATTTAAAGGGAGATGATAGTCATGATAATTACCCTTTTGTAATTTATTCGTCGTCTTTGTCATAAAATGGCTTTACATAGTCAAATAAACAATTATGTATTTCTGATAAACAAGCTAAGCAATTAAGTCTAGCCATTTTGGAAAAGGAAATAATTGGGTCTCGTATTTTCGTGAAACGAACACATGAATATTCATACCAGCGAAAACTTGCACGTAGCTATTCAATACTTTCTGTTAGTTAAAAATGAAGCATTATTAAATACCTTTTAGTCTCTTTACGTTAAAGAGTTTGCCTTTACCAAACTGCCCCATAAGCGTGAATTAAAGCCATTTTTAGACATTAAAAACTTACCAGGAAGAATTTGGTTTGAAATTTGCTGTTTTGCTAGCTTCTTGTTTAGAGGTTTGTGTTTGGAAAATGTCAGCAATACTTCTTCTTATTTTTTGGTTTAGTGTAGAAACTTGTACAGGTATTATATTTCATCACGTGAACTTAAATAGTCTAGCCTTTCCCTTTCTGGAAACGAAACCACTCGTATATTTGGTAAATTTTGGAAAAGAAGACATTTCGGAAACTGAATTTCCAATAATGATTCAAAACCCCTGGAAAACTCGAAAACTTATTGTAATTGGAACTGATTGCTCTTTTCTAAACCAACAGTTGCGGAAAGATAAAGATAAAACGACGACCTTGTGTCACTATTACATGTTCTTTCACCCAGTTGCATCATCCATTCCTTGGCAAGGATCTGTGTATTTATCTCTCTTTCCTACGTTTGATTTTACCTTTAGGCCAAGCTGGAACTTTCA
>JAQIXX010005101.1:0-14648 GCA_034700605.1 Willowsia nigromaculata | reverse complement strand
CGAAGAAGAAACAAAGTAGTCAGATAGCTAGGGAGCTATCAGACTTGGTCATCTATATCCAGGCAATCAAGTTTCGAGGCTTGACTACTCTCAGCCCAAGCAGCTCCGTGAGGAACAAAATTATGCAAAAGAAAAGTATCATGCCAGCACCAAACACTTCAATAAGTCAACCAGTAACTCCAGCAACATCTTCAGCTTCCGCCGTTCCTTCAGATCATTATCCACGTCGTGTTCAAACAAATCACCCCGTTTACCAATGCTGCTCCTTAAATGAGAATGCCTCGAAAAAATTATGCCGTAAGCAGCCATTACAGGTTATTGCACATACAGAAACCCAACTGATTCGGGCATATCCAGCCGGAATGCGAATTGATTCATCGAATTTCAACCCGCTAATATTCTGGGCATTTGGAGTTCAAATGGTTGCACTTAATTATCAAACAGAAGATGCCGCTCTTCATCTAAACGCGGCAATGTTTGAACAGAATGGGCGATGCGGTTACGTTCTGAAGCCAACTGTAATGTGGGACAGAAATCATGTCATGTACCGCAGATTCAATCCACTTGAAAAAGAATTTGATGGACTCCACACCGTCCATTTACATTTAACCATAATATCAGGTCAATTTCTTGCGCCATCTATATGCCAAGCAAGTCCTCAGGTAGAAGTGGAAGTCAGTGGAATTCCTGTTGATTGTGCCAAACTGAAGACAAGAATCATGTCTAGAAACGCTTTGAATCCCATTTGGAATGAGACACTGACTTTTACCATACAATTCCGTGAGCTGTCCTTTGTGCGCTTCACTGTCATCGACTGTAGCAGTGGGAGTGGTGGCAGTGGACATCCATTAGCCCAAAGAGTAATTCCTTTCAGAGGGCTACGGCAGGGATACCGACACGTTCGACTTCGAAGCACCACGAATCAACCTCTTCCAGTTACCACACTTTTCATTCACGCGAGATTTGAGGAGGAAGGTGAAGAGGTCAATGTTCCAAATGGACAACGAAGTCTCTCCAAGGAGGACTCTCTAAGAGAATCCATGCTGGACTTTGAAGGTGAGAGTGCAAGCATTCTAAATTATCATTTTCTCTTAGTTGGCATTGAATAATTTCATAACAAAGAGTATATAATAATTAATTCACAGGGAGTTTCACCAGCGGTCAAACTTTTGGCAAGCCATTTCTACCTTTAAAGAGAAGAATGTTCTTCCTTGCAATTCATGGAGTAGTTAGCGAGGAGCCTTATACAATTTTGAAAGTAACTCAAGATACAACAGCAATGGAAGTAATCAACTCAGCACTTCAAAAGAGTGGGAGAACATCAGAGAGCTCGAAGGAATACGTGTTAATTGAGGAAGTCGCTAGGGGGTGGGATGCAAAGGAAAAGGACCTTCCTCCAACTCAGCGCGTCTTGGATCCTGATGAGAAGCCACTTCAGGCACAATCCCAATGGAAAGGAGAAGGCAAGTTTATTTTAAAGAAAACAGGAAATGATCCTAGCAGTCGAGCATGGCTTTCTTCCATTTCTGCTCGGGGAGGCCGATTCACTGGTGACAGAAAGGCTGACAAAGCAACTCGTGAGGACGATCTGCAGCATTGGGGTGAAGATGATAACTTTCTTGTCTGCGTTCACAACGTTTCTCCTGAAATACCATACGCAATCTTGAAGGTAAAATATTATCCCGTATAAAGATTCCCTGCTACGCTTCTATACAATTTAATCACAAAATTGAACAATATTTCTCAGGTTCCAATCCGAAGCACATCACAGGATATAATAGCTCAAGCATTTGTTAAAGCCAGGCGACTTGAAGATCCTGCCAAATTCGTTTTAGTAGAAGAATTAGAGCCAATGCTTCCGTCCACCTCAGGACAGAGCTCAGAATCTGCGGGGTCGTTCCGTAAAAAGTCATCATCTAGAACAACTACACGAATTCTGGACGACGATGAAAATGTGTACGAAAGGCAACTGAAATGGAACACTGTCGGAAAGTAAGATCTTAAAAAACGTTGAATCCCTTGAATCTTTTAGAGCATTTTGAAGCTATAAACATTAACTTACTGTTAAATACATTTTTCCAGATTTGTGTTAAAAGAAAGAAAGCAGGCATTTTCCCTGTTCGGATCATCAAGCAGTGGTAGCCAAACGTCTCAAGGCCCAGGAGAAAAGGTTAAACAATCCAAAGGATTACGAGTGTCCACATTAGCACGGCTTGGAAAGTTACGAATACATCGAAGCAGCAATAGTAAACACGGAGACAAAGCGAGACAATATTTAGCAGAGCGGCAGGCACACAGTCTTCATGACAATACCGCCCAGGTTAATCGACCAAGAAAATCAAGACCGAGAAGGGCAGCTCACTCGGAAGGTGAAACTCTTTCAGAAGACGAGACTCCCGAAACCGACTTCATGTCCACTGTCGCCAGACTCAAGAAAGTATCTCTGAGGCGATTTCGAGTTTGGAAGTAAATAATGGCAAATGAAAATTCCAAGAGAATTGTCCAGATTCAAAGAAAAGAGAAGGTGAACTGTTTTCATGCTTATTTTCATGCTGACTACAGAAGAAGCTTGATTCAATAAAATTTAATGCGCACACGCCACACAAATTTTGTGCAAAGTACACTCCACAAATGACAGTACATTGCATAAATTGTGTCGCTAGCAGACGAGACTTATAAATACAAATGATAATTATAATTACTGACGATTAGTTAGACAATTACCAACTATTTGAATATCACGTTTTAGTAACATATGTACCTATCAAAGCAAAAAATACTAATTATGTGTCATATCTGTAGGAATTCTATAGGAGTACCAAGATTTCTCGAATTTTACTTTTCATCTTAGAACATATCTTGAGCAAAGACACGGTCAGAAAAGTTGGGGAACATGACTTCTTTGCATTTATTAATTGCTTCTTATACTTCGTGTGTAAACTCAATTTTAATTGTTTAGTTTTCATTCCAGTTTTATGTACACTAATCTAGCTAGTCATACAATAATCAGTTTTACAAAAAACGTCAGAAATTCGTTTCTTAAATAAATTACACATTCTCAGTTTATTTTTCTTCTATGAAAGATTATCTGTAAAGATTACTAAAATATATAAATATTATATTTGCTGATTACCTTCCCAGTATGCCTTTCAAACTAAGCAGTTTAAAAAACTATAAATGCAGCACAATCTCATTCTTCTTTTCATACGTGTACAACGTAGAAATATCATGGCGAGCTATCATTTTTAACTTTTGAAATAACAAACGTTTGCCCTATTAGTCTTTGTCTTTGGAATACGAATGCATGTAAATGTGCATGAAATAAATATGTGCATAATTTTTAATTGTAATATAAACCTTGCATCATTTAACGGTTTTAGTCAGTGCGGTGATAGATTGGTTATGCTAGTTAATAACTTATGAGTACTCTAGTCCAGTTGCACCACAACAACAATCCTTCAGCTAGAATTTTATTTGAATACATTATAAAACTCACAATGTCACATGATGTTCTTCTAATCTCAATGCTGTGATAACCTATCCTCTCAAATCTTGAATCTTACAATGGAAGTATTTGAAAGGTATCTAGTTGGATATCATGTAACGGCTTAACTAAAACTACATATTATATATTTTATCGTTGCTACCATTTTAATAAATACATGTATTATGAATTGGGCCTTTGATTTTAAATTATTGCTATGGTCACCACCGATCATCACTTTTCAAAAAAATCATTCTTTCTGTTCAAATGTAAATCCCGACTTCCGTTTAGAAGGAAACTAATGTTTATACAATGAAAATTATTGAGATTTTTACTCTGGTAGTAAGTTACAAACCAGCGAAATCTTTCATATTTGGTATTCTAAAATTAAATATTTAGCTAAAGGATTAAAACTCTACAGGTTCAAAGGTTCATCAAAGAAAATTTTGTGATAAGTGTCGATAATATGTTAACGAAACTAAATTACATATTAATAGAGAGATGAGCATCAGTAGAGTTCATTTTCGAAAGCTTTAATATCTGCTTTAAAAATGAGAGGCTTAATTTATCACAAAGTTTTCGATGACGGTTATGAAGTTAAAACTTAAGAGAACCAAGAGAATTCCATTTGTTACAAAAAAAGTATTTCGATTGTATTCAAATGAAAGTTTTTTCATATTTGGAAGTAGCTGGAACGCACTTTCAAAATTTTTCTACAACGAATTATACATTAACAATATTATATGTCGGTAGTAACAAAAGAAAAGTTTTGTATTTTCTACTTTGCCAGATTAATGTTCATAAACATGTATCTTTGATTAGCTGTAGTTGATTATAAGCTAGAAGTTAACATTAACTACAATGAAGTTGGTGTAAATGAAGCATGACTGATATAAAGAATAATTTAATATGAACCAAGATGTAAGAAAATGTGGAACACTCGTGGAAATATCTCTCTTATCAAAACGACATTTTCATATCATAAGGTTGAACGCATGCATATCGTTTGGTAAATTAGGTTGTACACACTTTAGTTAACTTTTTAAAAGTGCATGCACAAGATTGTAGAGTTTCATTTCATAAGTATTCTGTAAAAGCCTTCCCCACTCATATTTATTTGTCCATCCACTAAGTTTTTAATTGTACAAAACATTTTTTATAGATAATTTTGATCTCGAATTAATGAATACTTTAATATCCATATGTCTTTGAAGTACGCGCAGAAGATACCATTTAACTTTAGAATCTTGTCAGAATAAACTTTCGGCCAAAATTAAAAATTGTGACATCAACGAGGGTTTAGTCACGATTAATGAAGATAGTTCCCTTTCTAGTAGTTTTGTCAATCAGTTCAAATAATTTCATATTTCTTCACGAGATTATTTTATGCCACATCACAATTTGTCAAAATATCGTGCACGTACTGACATATCGACATTGGTGAATATTGTACTTGTATCAGTCATAAATAATGCATAAAAAGCAAATGATTTATTAATGTTGGGCCAAGATATCCCTTCAACCTATTGATAATAAAATAACCACTCTTTTCTCTTAATTACTGGTAACGGGAAAGTCAATTAATTAAGACTATCAGTTCATTCGACCCAGTGATATTGATGATACTTTAATCAAGTGATGGGGGTATTAATCTCATTGTAAGAAAACGTGTATGATTTATTAATTTTGTGTACTTAATATTAAGATTGCAAGTGTATAAATCTCGACAAAATATATACCGTGTAAGCAAATAACTAGGAAATGTAAACTTCTACATGAACCCTGTAGGTACTCTTGTGAATCGAGCAGTAAGATTCTCAGATATAATGAAATATTAAATTATTTATTTATTCATTGATATTTATGGATTAAGTATATACCAACTAATAATATTAATTATGTGGTTCTCACAGTAAGTAAAAATAATACTGTTGAGAGCGTATTTGAAAGTACAACGGAGACCAGTGGGTGTGCTACGGTTAAAATGAGAACAATCGCATGGCTTATTTTTTTCGGGCATAAAACATGTGAAGAGGAAAATTTCGTTATAAACTTTTATTAAACAAGAGATAATATGGCACGTACTATTCATAGATATTAAACTACAGAATGTCGCAGTACTTTCTTCATGTCCTTTGCTACCATTGAGTATCCTCTCCTTACCCATAAGAAACGGTAAAAATATCCCAACGTTTGTTACTATTGCTATATACTGTTATTATCATTATTTGTAACTTGTATGTATAAAAATCACTATTTATGACCTTTTTGTGAAAAAATATCAGTTTATGTGATTTGAGGCTGGTCCGAGACCATAAATATTTCGAAGTATTCCGAACGTATGCTAAAGTTTTAAAAATACTATTGTATAAATGATATTACAAGTATTACAACGCCATTTTTATCGACCTTTACAAAAATGTTACATTGTTACGTTGTTTTACGAAAGTGAAAATAAAAGATTTTAATGAACAAATGATCCAAGATTCGCTGCATTCTATCACGCATTATTTCTACTGCCATACGTGTACTAATGCTATCAATATTTGAGCGTTTACACGCTTTCTACGTCATCATGATACGATTATTTGCCAATTGAATTTTGAATGATCATTTTTATGCAAATGCATGCTTTTGTTGTAACTGAATAATGAAAGGCTCATCATATTTTTGGTTCATTATAGAGCGCACTAAAGTATACATAAAGACATACTAGCATATAAAAGCACGATTTTTATTCAACTTTAAAACCTAAAACTATACATATCAGTAAGTAGCACCATCAAGTTTTCTTTAAATTAAATTTACTCGATGAAAAGTTATGATTAAAACAAAAGTAATAGCACCATTTGAAATTTGTTAAATCATAAGAAATAAGTTTACGACATTTATCCTTTCACCCCCTCGATGGATTGATCTCGAGCCTGTTTCGCCGCATATTTTCCGTATGTATCGAGCGCTTGGTAAACCATGTTTGTGATGTTGTCCAAGTCCAGAGATCTTGCTCCTGCAACGGCATCCTTGGACTTTTGGAATATTCCTCCCAAAATTTCGGTGCCCATCATGAAACGAGAGATACCCACGCAGAGTCCGAAAGTGGCCATGATGGCGATCAAGCCCCACACGACTGGACCAATGTATGCGGAAAACAGGTAGTCCATTCCAGCGCTAACTCCAAAGTATGGGTAGGACCATCCACTTCCTTCTCGGTTGCTATTGTAAACGTCACGGTTTCCATAGTTGGAACCTGTTCCAAAGAAGAAAAATATAGACCAATGAATATACTTTGAATGATAATTCTCAACTGCTTTTATCTTCAAAATGTGTAAACTTGTTCACTTACCAGAGTAGGGCTGGTGGTAGTTGGAAGTTGGAGCTAAGCCTGTGGATTGATATGGGTAGTGGTTTGTAACGGGCGTTTCGGCAGTGTCAAGTGGAACTCCAATCACTGAGTCAGGAATATTCTGAGTTTGGTGACTGACGGGAGCTTGTTGGCCTACTACTAATGGAGAGCCTGGTTGTGGTTGGGAGCTTGTTGATGGGAAACAGCAAACATTTGCCACCACAAGAGCAAAAATCACAAACTTTATCGAATCCATTTTTTTCGTTTTGAGGTAATGCGAGGAACTGCAACGAGCAATGCTTCTCAGAAAAAGTCGGGACTGTTAATGAGTTGATTCAAAGTTGGGCATCAGCTTTTTAAATACCTTGAGTTGGGAGGCAGTTTCATGTGCACTTTTCAGTTTAATGACCTCAAATGCCCAACTAAAAATGTCCCGACTAAACACCTTTGGTGCATCTTTTTTATTACTGTGCCTACCTATGTGGAATTTTTGTACACCTGCGTCTTACATTCATCATTATTTTAAGGAACCCGTTTATGATACGGTGTATGCTCATGCATTAACAAACCAAAGAACCCTTTTCAACTTTCTCCTTTTTATCCGCTGAAACTATTGTCCACATAATCCATCTCATACTTTTTGTACCTTTCCAGCCTACCTGTGCATTCATTTGAGAAGCTATGAGCTGTGGCCTCAAGGTATCCTCAGCTCAGGCTCTTGAACTCTAAAACAAAGTCGCTATTTTTAAAATGGGATTTTTTTTGTAGATTCATAAACTGTTATACTAAAAGTACCTGTCAGTTTATGGAAAATGAGACTTATTTTTGACATGACGACGACTTTGTTATTCGTTTTCAATAAATTCATATCCAAAGAAAACTTCATGCATTCCTTAACACCAAATGGTTCAATATAATATTTTTATTAACATTAGTGCAGTTTTTGGGTTCCATTAAGTTCAAATATAATCGGTCATCAACCCTTTTTATTTCTCATCAGAAAACCGTTGAAATTTTGTGTCGGATTTATTTTACTTCTTTCCTTCGTTGAGCTTCTAATTTCATTGTGTTAACTAATGGAAATAATGAAACGCAAATGAAACATGAGTGCACACGAGTGTTGATTAAAAATAATGTTTAAAAATGAAGTTGAACATGTGTATCTTTGTGTCCCCAAAGGGTAAGCAATATCACAAGGTTGAAAACAGGGTTTTTCGTTAGAAAACGAGTGGCTTCAAGGTCCAAATTCATATAAATACCATAAACATCAAAGCACGAGCCTCCATTTTTATACTGACATCTTTTTTAGCCAGAATTTGTTTTGAATAAATGATAAAATTTCAAATTAAATAATCAAATAAATAATGGTCAATAATTTATTTTAAAATCAATTCATTTGTACAAAAATTCAAAGAAAGTTTGTAGTTGTGAGAGAGCACCCGTATAACATAGCACAAATTTATAACCAACATAATATCAATTCTAACTAAAATACTTTTTCAACAGAGTCTAAAACGAACATCATTTCTTTAAATTTAGTCCAGTAGCTTTCATCGGGCATGGACCGAAAATCCCAATTAATTTTCCCAACTTTCTTTTGAAACACAGCAGGTGCATTTTTCCCATGAATTCCAATAAATTTGAAGTAGGGTCTTAAGATGAGTATGAATGCTAATGACATAATAACAAAACAACGAAAAGAAAAAGAGTAAAATCTGAGCATGGGAACAATTGAAGCACCACTAAACTGAGCTAATCCTGGATGGTCTTCTGTGTGGGGTTGAGGGATGGATATCAGTGGATGCCCCTCTATGTATCCGACGACCATTTTTCCAATGAATCTACATGACAAACAAAGATGCAGTCATTACTTTCAACCTTGTTCTCTTATCAAATTTATTAATTAACAATTTTTTAAATTTGGTTTTGTTCACAAGTTTGTTACCTTCAAGTATTTCGAGAAATATAAAAATTTTACGTTGGAAATTTTCATCCAACAAGTCATCTAGAATTCCGGTGGTATGTAGACTTCTCTGGTTGTGATACACAGGAAGGAACATGGAGGGTAGCTGGAGAAAGGTTATGAGAACGTTTCCGGCCAGAAGAATTGAGATTAACCCCACCAAAAAGTACAGCTCTCTTATTGCAATGTAACTCCCTATGTAAGAACTTAAGATGCAAAGGATTAAATTAAGCAGTGTGTCACGATGAGCTTTTGGACTACCATTAAACTTGAATACATCCTATTTCCGACTTACTAAATTCCTGTAAACTTGGCAACCGAAGCGAGCTGATGGATCTCAGGAGCTTGACATGCCGCAGGAACAAGAAAACTGAATAGTGCCAAGAGGAGTGTGATGTGTCCGTAACGCTTCATCTCATGGCTTTATAATGGCCACCTCAAAAATTTATTCGTGTCATACAGTAAACGCATACTAGAAAAAATTTTGATTGTAGTTTGTTTGGAATGCAGAGGTTTTAAAACAATGTGAATTCGATATTTCAATTGAGTTGAACTCTACTTCCACATAAATTCATAATGTTATAATTAAACATTGTTTTCCACGATATTTTACATTCATTATGAGATAATATGTTTTGTTGATTACCTTTGTTGCAAATAATATGGCAATGGGTTTTTCACAAAGTAGAACACTAGATTAATGGCTCAGGTCCGCATAAGAAATCAATTAACAAACACACCTACAAATAATTAGTTAAAAATCATAAGCTGCATGTTTATGGGTTTGCGTTTCTTACCGCTTCAAGTTTATCAGGACAAACTTCAACAAGAAGGGCTGATAATGCAACGCTCCTGCTAGAATCTAAGTAGTAGTGTTATACACTAAATAATGGCTATTTATATATTTCATTAATCTTCAGGCACATGAGCCATGTACTCACATTAATTCATGAGATTTTTGAAATTGTATGATTACATACTCAAAATAAATAAATAATGTGAGAGATCGCAACTTTATAAAGTAATTAAATGGAATATTTCTAAAGAATTAATTAATTATTCATAAAAGCACACTTTGCATCATCGTAAATCACCATAGCACCATCTACAATAAACAATCTTTAAACTCAAATGACACTGTAAAAATTCTTTTACACAGCACCAAACACCTTTTAATAGTTTAGATATTCACTAGTTTATTCCTTCAGATAATTTTAATCGTTTAGAAGGCTTCTGTCATTGGTCATTCAGGATTTTGGGTACGCTGGCACACGCAGTGATTCAATTGCATCAAGGATCCCATTCATATTAGAAACCTTGCGTGACACTTCCTTTTCGTAACGGCTAAAGTCAAGTCTCTCCAAACTTCTCCTCCTCCTACGTTTATTCGGGGCAAAAATTCCGTAAAAGATAGGTGACGTAATACTCGTTAAAAACAAATCAATAAACAACAAAACGACAACGATGTAGGCGAGGAAGCCCATCCCATAAAAGACAGCCTCCAGTCCGAATTTGTTGTCAATGCCTGTACTAAATAAACGATAGATAAAAAACGAAACAATTACTCGGCATGGTTACTACTGAAACGCCAAAACATGCGGCTTTTAGATCACATCTAGTCTTTTAGATTAACCGACCTGATTCCCTCGAACACTAAATGAGTATCTCCAGGATCATAACGATCCATAATGGCACTTTTAGGATTTAAAAAAATGGAAGCTCAACTTTCAGGAATAATTTGGACAAGAAAGTCCTGAAAAGCTAAATAAACTTTGAACTAGTTTCCGAAATTTCATGATCTTCAGGAAATGATCTGTCCTTGGGTATGCAGGAAGGTAATGTCAACAATGATACTACTGATGAGAACAGAATGGTTTTGCATTTATATAATATTTGGTATCACGAACAAAGTAGGAAATATTCTTTGAAATCCCGTTAGTTACAAGGTTAAATGGAAAGAAACCCGTTCTCGTTCTTGTGCCCTAATATTATGTATCAAAGCAACCTGAACAAAGTACAGTATGAATAAGGTGTCCTTCAATAAGATGAGATTGTTATGCATGATGTGATAATGCTTGGCTCTATAATAATAGATGATATATATGATCAAATGAGAGATGAGATATTATGAGGCCCATGATTTGGTGACATGGTGGCATTTCTAACAAAAGGCGATTTTTATTTCATTCCATCATTCATTTTTCCATAAATATATTTTATATTTCAATTACACTGCGCATAGAGTAAAGAAGAACCAAACGAACTGATAACAATCCCATGAGAGTTTAAGCTCACCCCATAAGTTTTTAAGTATTAATTATATACAAAAGCATATATTGTTTTTTAAAGGAGTTTGCAAGAAACGACAAAATTCTCGTAGTTTCGGTAATCTTGAAAAGAAAGGAATTTCTTAGGATGTCTAGTCAAGCTTATTCTTCTGCTGTGACAGCTCGTTGTATTTGTCCAGTGCGTCGAAAACGGCGGTTGTGATGTCCGCCAAGGTATCAAAGTCAACGTTGATGTTTGATGGCATGAAACTCCTGGCAGCCTCCTTGACAATGGCGTAGTCTCCGAAACCACAGAGCCAAGCTAACAGTCCGAGGATCACGACAGCGATGACAATGAAGACAATCACTCCAGTGACAACGACGACCACACCCTCAGCTCCCCAAGGCATAAGTCCGTACCAACTGTTGGGAACCTGTAAGTGGTCAATAAAAACAATTAGATTTGTAATTATCTTCGAGCTCATTTCGTTTTTCTCCTTTTGAATGACATAATGTCTACAACTAGCACGAACACTTTGCAATTCTCCACAACAAAACACAGATACCCAGGCAAAATCACGTCAAAGCGGGATAAAGCTTTACCAAATATCCTTCAAATCCCGTTTGAATGGAAAATCCGGGGTCGGGGAATCCTTGCATTCCGTAGGGTGGAGGTGGGTAGGCACCTGGTGCTCCTGGTGGTCCAGGTGGTGGTGGTGCACCATAGGGAGCCATTGCAGTATCATAGCCTCCTCCATATCCTCCCCCGTACATTGGATTTCCAGACATTTCCCGTTTTTCCACAGTGGCAGAAGCCACCAATCCAAGGCAAAGGCAAATGATGAGGAAATGTCTGTCAGCCATCTTCAACTGGAACAACTTTGTCACTTTAGCACACTTGGAAAAAAACTCCCGAAAATTTGAGAGAACTGTTTTGGATGAGTTTGGGGTATTTTTGGACAAAACTCCGATTTCTTGATAGAAAATAGAAACTTTACTGTTAGAATGGTATTGAATGAAGCGAATTTTCAGATTGAATGAATACTGAAGAGGCCTGATGTCACTTTATATAGGGGATACATTTCATTTTGTTGAGGAGAGAGATTTTTCTAAAAATAATTGGAGACGCGTGAAAACGAAAGCCAATCAATGCATTTTGAGAAGCGTTTCTTGTGGCAGGATGCACTTCCTGGAGATGATGCAAATATTATACCTGTGAAGGGCCACGCCAGCACCTGAAACACATGGATAAGGATGCAAAAGCATGGATCAATATCATCTCTGTTTTATGAATGTATGAAGATCATGTTGGAATGATGCCACAATTATTACGAGTACTATTCATATTTAGGTTACACATATCCAGGGAGAGCACTAGGTTAGTCAGACAAATAAAAGGGATCATTATAAGCTGGTGTGAGAGTGAGAACCTAAATTTTATGCATGCGCTTATTGGGAAATACTCATCTTTCCACCTGAAATCAGGACATTCCATAAGTGAGAGGAAGAGAGCGAGAGAGAGAGTGACTTCCCAAGAAAAGCTGAAATCATTTTACACAATGACAATGACAATGGTGCATAATAATAATAATGATGATGATATCACCTTGTTTGTTACAAATAACGGGGTTTCACTTATGCTGGTGATCATTGCTTCTTGTACCAGTTTCTAAATTTACCATTCAGGTAACGCCGCAAGTGTGGGCCTTTAACTGAGGTTTTTTCATCGCAAATGTAGGGCACGGAATTTGTGGAATGCTGTGGGCGCACACCGCCAGAAGAGAGGCGAACGAGATTTGAGAAAAGGTAAAGTGAAAGAGGAATCCAGATTTATCAGGTAGTCATTCATGACCTACATTATTGCCTCTTTGTATGAAACAAAGCATCATTGCATATAAATGTACCTGCACAAGTTTACCCCTTTCTATCATTTCATTAATATTTTCTTCATAGGTATTTATTTTTACGTGACCTTAATTCTACAATAATGATATATATAATATTGAATCTTGACTTGCTCCTTTTCGTGATTGTTGTTCTACCTGACAAATTTAACTGTCCTAGATTTACGAGACAAGTGTCTTGTGCTCACGCTTTCGATTTCATGTTTCAAGAATTACTTTCACTTTGTCGAATCCTTTGAAGCGAAGTTGGAGTGGGCGATGTAACTTGACTTCTCTTCTGGAAAATTGAGGCAACTCAATAGGAATAATGGTTTATTCAAGATGAAAGTTAAAGACTTGAAGAGCAGAGGCTATCACTCCCATTATGCCATATGCATGCATGGATTTCTTCTAAAGTGTTGCAATTAGCACAGTAAATAGCGTCATGCTTGTAAACAGATGTACATGCTCCAACAGTTTCCATTCACAATAATCCATGAAACATTATAATAAGTCGATACGCTGCCGCCGACGTTTGGCTTGAGCTTTGTTGGTGTCAATTTAGGGATAGAACTTACGATTGCAAGTTGTCTGTTGCCTTAAACAGCAAGATCACCTCGCAATTTGCAAATCACATTACATAGCTAGTTGTTGGATTAAAATGAATAAGTTTATTTGAATTGGATTTCAATGTTATTAAAGGTCATCAAAATGACTACGGATTGAACCATGTCATTCTAACTGCAATGATATTAAAATACTTGTTTCCACAATAAAATTTTCAGACGCATTATCGAATTAGTTGGTGTTGTCTGATTCATCTAGCTACGATATAATAAAAGCTGTTTTATACTATTATTATTACCTATTTGAATTTCAGTCATTCAAAAGCATCTTGAGTAAAATAAATGTTTGAGAACATTAAGATAAAAATGACTGAATCAGCAGCATTATTGTATCTTTATTAAAAATTAGGTCCACTGCGCCCTTAATTCAAAAAGCCTACTGGTCTACAGACACACATTCATTTCCCTGTTTCATTGCGTAAAATTACAGTTAAACTGGTTGGATGAAAGCCACAAAAGGATCCTTCCACTCCACTTCTGCATTCAGCTACGTGCTCACCTTTTGTACCCTGTATAAATATCTCTCGCATTTGTCCTAAATCATCCATAAAGTCGTGAACTCGAAGGTGAAGGGCATTGCATCAAGCTCTCTACCTAATATTTTAAACTCGCTTGTTAAAAATTAAAGCAATTAAAATAATTAAAATGATCCCCTCAAAAATAATTTTTCTGCTACTTCCAGTTAGTATATTTTTTACTGATGCAGCAGAAGTTGCAAGTAGTGGTAGTGGAAAGGCGATTTACACATCATCAAGAAACCCTATCGCATCGTATTTTAAAGAACATAAAAATAAACTCAGACCATATTTCACACGACCAGCTTCAGACAGCAGTTCCAATCTTTACGGTCAAGGACTAAGCATCCAAGATGACACCAGTTCGCAAGTGGAGCCATCTACCTTGTATAGCCATTCAAATTACTATGATGCTAGTGGCTCTCCAGAGAAAGACACCAGCATCGATGATCCTCATGGCTCAAATGCCTTCATGGATTTGTACGACTCATCCTCTAACCCTGAGTATCAAGCTTCAAATGCCATGTACTCAGTCATGGATCCCCTAAGTAATGGATATGCTAGTCC
>JAQIXX010005100.1:0-14649 GCA_034700605.1 Willowsia nigromaculata | reverse complement strand
CTCGGGCTGCTCGGTTGAGGTGATAGCGAGTCCTGTCTCTTCCTCTAGCTGGAACTGTCTGCCATCCAGCTGCCTGACTAGCAAAGGTCTTCCCAGCCGGTCCGGCCGAAGGTCCGTCGTCACACGCAGTCCGCCCGTGAGAGTAATCCCCTTACTCGGCCGCCTGTAGTCCCTGAAAAAGCGGAAAATATGAAGGAAAGGGAAAGCAGAATGTGTTGGTCAGGCCCTCCAGCTGGGTCGCTCCAAATTATAGCATCTTGCATAGGCCACACAAATCTAAGAGTGGTCTGCCGTCAGCCCACCTGCTGAACAACAGAAGGAAATCACAAATTAAAAAAATGTCGAAATGTTTTCAAATTTTTACAATTTTCTTGCTAAAAAGATGAAATAAGTCCACCATCAAAAAACACAAAACACTAGCTAAAAACGAACTGACAAGACCATGACATTGGCCGTCAAAAGTAACTCCTGATTACCACTTTTGAGGCTATTTGGAGAAAAGGAAGCTGAGAAAGGAAATAGAACGGCCTAAAATGAGTTAGTGAAAACCGATAATTTTTTCACTAACTTTTTGTTCGAAATTTCAACCCGAAATTTGCATGCTGGAGAGTTCCCTTTACAATACCCGGTTTTTCTTCTACAAATTCAATTTTTAAACTTTAATTGAGCATCGACCCAAGCCTGGCACATTGAACTAACTAATGGAATGCATTTGCTCTAGTTATAAAATGTAAAAAAGGACAAATAGAAAACTAAATTGAGGTCCCGACGATTTTGAAAACCTCAGATCAATGTGGTCAAAAAAGACAATTAAGATTTTTTGCTAAAAACCATGCTCGACCACCACACCAAAATCATCACTGGAATACTCAAAACTAAAAAATGTACAAACCTTCTCATCCAAAAAAAAATCCAGCAGAAAAATTCTCTTGAAAAAAAAATTTGGATGCAAACAAGGTACCCCTTTTTACATGGAAATAAATATTTTTTCCATTTTTACATGGAAATATGAAAAAAATCATGTAAAAATGGAAATTTGTATTAATTGTTTTTTAACATTGGCCTGGAAATCATATGGCTTTGTTTACATTTTGGAAAAACCATTAAAAACTTGCAGAAATAGTTCCAAATTATAAATATAGATTATTTACGTTATTCTAAAGACTTTAGAAGTATTTAGAATATAAAATTATAGTATTTTGAGCTATTTTTCGGTTTTTTACATGAATTTATTTTTGACATGTAAAAACTGCAAGTGAATATTATCATGTAAAAACATGATTTTTTCCATGTTACATGTATTTACATGTTCGCACCTTGCTTATTTCGGCCCATCCCAATGAAATTCATTAAAAAACTCGTGACAAACTTGTCGTCATAGACTATAATCTTTATGAATCACCACCTTAACTTTGAGATTCTTCAGAGGGAGAATTTTAGGGTTTACACCCTTATAGTTAACAATGAATTATTAAAGTAATAACAATGATTTTACATCTCAAGCGTATATCAACCTCACGTAAATGTTATGTTCTGTAATTGCCACCATTTGTTCGCTCTAAAAGAATTAGATTTTCCGTGAATGAATATAAGTTTCAACATAATTTAACCTACTCATTATTTTGACTTGTCAATTCTAATTTGTGAGGTACTTGCTCAGCTTCTTCTTCTAGAGGCAGGCTTGCTCCTATTGACCCATCTTGAAAGAAAAAGAACAAAATAATTCATTTTTCTCATTTTGATAACATTTGATTTATCTCATAAATAAGGGTCTTACCAATTTCATCACTAATTTTATAGCTCCTGTCATTCTCTTCGAATTCGTTTATCGTTTCCGGACCCCGACTAGCAGGAGATTCTGCTTTCCGATTTGCTACCTCATCGACTGGTTTTACATGTATCTGCACAACAGTCTGATCTCGCAGATTATCATTTTGTGAGAAGATGTTCTCGTCTGTTTCCGTGATGGGAAGAACAGAATTTTGTCTGATATTTTCAACCAATTCAGATTGCTTAGTGTCTTCCTGTGAGATAGTCAAGGTGGTGGGATTTGTCACCTTTTCTGTGTGCGATCTGGCCTGACTGCAGAAGTGAAAATATGTGTTCTCCACTAGAAAGCAAGTTAAGCCTAATGCCCAAATGATGGCACAAATTACGAGCACCCCCAAAATGTCAGGAAGGACAATTCTGTCACCAGGTAAAACTTCATTAGGATTGTCTTCCTTCACATTCAGTTCGTATCGGACCGCAATTTTTTCCCATTTGTCCCACTTCTCCAACAGTCCATTCTCAGCAAGTCGGACATAAGTTTTCATCATCCAATGCCGGTTAACGGTGTACATTTGTACGAAACTTGGCTTTATTTTGAGGTGCTCAGGAAGTTTATGACATTCTGTGATTATACTTTTCTTGACAAAATATTCTTTAAAGTACTTCAAATATACCGGTTCAAATAAATATATGGGAAGCAAATATTTCCCTGTGAGTTTTGCAATAAGTTTTCGCTCATCCGAGTCCTCAAAACCTAAAAATAGAAAACTCGTGTTTAATTTTTGAAGCAACCCTCTTAAATTGAACTCGTAGTAATATTCTTCCCATGGATGCAGACTTTGCTCCCAAACAGTCCTTAAAATTTTGTAATCCTTGGAAATCACTTCAGATAGAGAATTAAACGGTTGAGCTAGGCTGGGAACAGTGAGAAGGCTGGTGATTCCATTCCCATAAAATCCACACACAAACATTCCAAGAAATTGCAAAACGATGAAGAAGCGGACTTTTGTCATGTATTGCTGAAAGGAGTTTCCAAGAAACACTCCAAAACTGTTAATAATTTGCCATACGATTAAATCAGCAAAAGGTTGTCCAGCCTTTCGTAAGTATATTACGACTGCAAATACTGTGCACAATGTACACATCCAAATCATCTCAGAGAGAGGCTGACACCAGGTCAAGAAAACAATTGTCTCTGATTTACTTCTATCTAGCTGACTAAGGCAATATATCAAAAACTCTGTTTCGTCGTTTGAAAACGTGTATCCCGTGATTCTAGCATAATGAAATTCAAAGCTAAGGGCATCATAATCTACAAAGTGTATTGAGTTGATAATATACTGTCCAAAAAAGTGGGTGACAGTGTTTTCCCACACCACCTTATTATCCTTGTCCAGTGGCGTAAACGAAACATTGTGTTGAAGGGCTAATGTAATTGTGGACAGGACATTCCGATTACAAAAATGTCTATCTTTGCTCGAGAACAAAAGTCGTTGACAAGCAAACAAGTCTTTTCCATATAATCTGAAATAGTCACCACGTACAAATAGTAAAGCATCTATTTTCTGTCCTTTTCCGTATCGAAAATATTCTTTGTGCAACCGCAACGGATTACTGAATTTTGTCATGATTGAATCATCAAATTTCCCTTGTGTTCTATCACTCAAATAAGGGTACACATCGCTCATAATTTTGTAGTTAAATTGAAACTCATCATGGACCCCTGCAATTTTGCGCGCATAAAGAATAACTTTTAGTGCTGGATAGTTGATCCATTGCTTAGAATACAATCTAGGAATTATCAATTCGAAATACCTACCCACCGTGTAACTAAATGGAACTAAAATTAGAGTTGTTGGGAACATAGCGATTGGTCCAAATGGGTCCACGAGTGTATTGTGTGCTTGAATTATTATGTAGAAGGGTTGTGTGAACTTAAATGGGTTTTTATTGTAAAATAAGCTTTTAGATTTACTGCTGATGATCTGGTAGCGCAGTGAAGTGCTGATGAATCGGATTTCATATGTTGGATCCCTCCACCAATAAAACACGACTTCATAGCTTTCCCCGGAAACTCTCAAAGTCTCGAAAAACAAATCTAGATGGTTTTGCATGATATTTTTATTTTCATGATTGGTTTCGCGTGTCTCAGATAAGCTCACAAAAACAAGAACGGTAGCAGAAAACCACCACATGATTTCGAAATCAAAGAGATCGGAAATAATTATTCAGCTACGCTTCCATGGAAGAGGTCAAATATCAGTAGATAATTTGCTGTGTATGGGCTTTACTGTGTTTTATGTTATTGTTTTACTTTTTGTCCGCTTTGGTGATACTGAAGTAGTTTCAAAGTTAACTAATCGTCAGAATTTAAAGTGACACTCTGAGTATTATAAGTTTTATTCTGTTAGTGTTACTTTTTTCAGTTTTTAAAAATGTTTGGTGTCTGCTTTCAACTAAATTCCAGTTTAGTAATTTTTAGTGAAAGTAAGACCAGAAAAGCTGAAAATGATAGTTTTGAAATCCAATTAGGGAGTTTAACAAGTACAGCTTTAACGCAGAGTACCCGCAAAGCTTTTACGACTAAATTTAGTTTGTTGGCGTAATTACAAATATTTTTATTTAGTTGAAATTTGAAGGTAAGCTGTTCCTACCAATTTTAGTTTCTTTAGATTGTACAAGACATCGAACTTTGTAAAGATAGAAATTACTAGTCAAAATGAGATAGTGCAAAGCTTTGGGTTTATGAATATTTGAGTGTTTTCAGAATTTATTTATACTGCGTTACATGAAAAGTGGAAGCAGTTTACGCAATTGCAAGAATTTTATTTGTTTCTTACCCGTTTAATTAATAACTGCAGCAAAAACAGTTTTCTCACACATGTATTTTTTTTTAATTTTTGAACGTTTCCTAGACGTCTACAAAATATTTAATCCCTTTTTCTCGTGCGGTGAGCAAACAGTTTTGCATCCTACATTTCGCCTTTAGTTTCGCTTATAACCGCTGTTGATTTGAGCTGAAGACTCAGTTAAAGCAACTGGTAGCAAAAAATTTTAATTATTTTTGTTGTTCTTCTTGTTCATTTTCTCATCACAAAAACTAATTGAAATAGCCTTTCTTCATTAGTTCATGTTTTTATCAGTAAATCTTGATAATTGTCTCATTAGGTTTAAAACACCACAAATAATAAAGCAGACTGGCATGAAAACTATGTTTCAGTTAATTACACATCTTACGCGACTAAATTAATTTTTTATTTTCTAAAGCCAATTTTATTTCTCATTACCGCACATGGAAACACACGATCGCCCTGATCAACCATAAGCAAAGATTAATTAAAATCTAATTATTTCAGGTTTTTATCAGCAGATCTACTTAAGTATCATAATTATATGCATAGTTTAACAGACATGTAAAGCATTTACTTAACATAATGAGTAACTGATAATGGTCCGATCTGTATATTATTGATTTTTTGTAATTATAAGTTTTCTCATTATTATTCATTATTAATTATCTCACTAATTATTAATAAAATTTCCTATAAGTGGTGGCGTTTTAGGCACATAAGTTTAAATCATGACAAAATCGAGAGAGCAAAGTTTATAAATACAACAGTTATCATGCGTCCTGCATTCACCATTAGCAGATACTAGATACACGCCCACAATTTGTAGACAGTTCACATGCAAAATTTGAAATCCTCTGAACACATCTCTCAAATTTGACGGTTCTGTCCTCAAATTGCTGATAGTTTTGCACATCTCTGGCTTTTGAGCCAGTTGCAACTCTTTACAAGACATGAAATGCATAGCTTTCAAAAGTCCCTGCCAAAAATGTAGTACATGCCGTTAAGCACATTACTAGCCAAGTGATAACAATTAAAGGGCCAAATATAACAGGAAATTGTTGGGGTAGCAAATAAGAAATGATTGTAATTCCCAAGGGGTCAAAAAATATAAAAATTTTGAGGGCAATGCCTAATAAAAACAAAATATATCATAGTGGGGGATAATAGGAAAAAATTACCTGATTGTTCATATACGCTCACATTTCCTATACTTTAACTGACTATAGTTTTTTCCAAACATATTTAGTTCTGGGTATGTTTAATACTTGTGTAATTTAGCGAATGGGGCTACTTGACCCACAATATTCTTCATGTCACGCGTACCTGAATGTTTTACCATCATATCTTAATTTTGAAGAGCACCTAAGCACATATTATTTACTCTCGTGTGACTCATATTCTTTTGAAACTTGAGTCGTATACTGTTTGGCTAAGAGCTAAAATTGCCATCTACCTGTCGCTATTGTATGTTAATTTAAATTTATTTAATATATACAGCATACAACTTATTGGATTATCTGTCATAAATTTATACTAGCTGCTGCCCAGGAATTGATTTGAATGACAAGTTTGTACCTAGAGGACTGGTTGAATCTGGAGCTTTCAGTAGCCATGTATCTGGAGATAATTACGTAGAAAGTATTTTTGGTTAATTTTCTATTCTGACCATCATATGGGTTAAGATAAAGCTTTCAGCAAATTCTATACACGCTGTTGCGCTTTAAGACTTACCTTTGCATTACATGCATATACTGTGGAACTTCTATAAAATTGCACCCTCCATAATTGCACTCTCTATATAGTTACAGGTCAATTCGACACCCTTCGTTTTTTCATGCATTTTTACCTCTCTTTAATTGCTTTTTCTTTAGTTCTACCTCCTTTTAATTGCCCTATTCTGATTTCCCTTTTTATTTACAATACATTGATTTTAATCCCTGTATAATTGCCAAAGCTTGGTGGGTGAATTCCAGGTTTAAATTTTTATCAGCTGCTGTCAAATACAAACACTAAGCGATTTAGGCGGACTGAATTCGGACTTTTTGCCTTATTTGGTGGGTTTCAGCATTGTTGACAACATTACGAGTAACATTTAGTCATCCAAAGCATGTAAATTATGGAGGGCACAACTGTTTTGGGCTTGATAACATTTGTAAAACTCTTCATAATTGCCGTAGCAATTATACTGAGGTATTCAGCAAAATAACACCTCTATATAATTGCATGAAAATGGTTTCCCCTTGGGGTGCAATTTTAGAGAGGTTCCAATGTAAAGCCTTTTGAGTTGTTTGTTGCAGAATCTACATAATTTTTTTTTAAACTTAAGATACGAAACCTGCTCTTGCAGAATCTACCTTGTCACTCTTTTCCATTGACAGTCTAAATAATCAGATTGGTCAAAAGTTTTCGTGTCCGACTTGGCACTTCAATTGGTTGGTTTTACATTTATCTGCACAACAGCCAGGTTTTCCAGAATTTCATTTGTTGGAGCGAAATCATTCATTTCTCTTTCCGGAGGGGAAATAGCAGAATTTAGTCAAATTTTAGTGTCATTTTCTAAAGTAATTGAGTCTCAGCTTTTTAGCATTTATATCCCGTGTCATCTGGCCCGACTGCACAAGTGAACGCAAGCCATTTCCACCAGAAAGCAAGTTAAACCAAATGCCCAAATGATTGCACAGATTACGAGTACAGCCAAAATATCAAGAAACAAAATTCTGTCGCCAGGTAAAATTTGATGAGAATCGTGTTCCATTATTTTGGCGGTGTATCGGAGCGCAGTTTGCTGCCAGGTGTCCCATTTCTCCGGGAGTCCGCTATCAGCAAGTCGGACATAAGTTTCCATCATCCAATGCCGGTTCACTGTGTACATTTCCACAAACCATGGCATAAAGCTGAGATACTCAGGAAGCTTGTAGCATTTTGTTTGAGGTGTGCGAAGTTCTATGACCGAATATTGTTCTAAAAGATTCAAACGTGATGTTTCAAAGAAAGAATCCGTAAGAAGTAAATACTTTCCCGTGAGTTTTATCGCAAGTTTTTCAAGCTTCGAGTTTTCAGAACTCAGATTCAAAAAACTTGTGTTTAGTTTCTCAATTAACCTTCTTGCTTTAAACTCGTTGTAATAAAGTTTCCATGGATGCAACCTTGTGTCCGCAACTGTCCTTAAAATTTTGTAGTCCTTCGAGATCACTTCAGCGAGAGAATTGAACGGTTGAGCTTGACTAGGAACAGTGAGAAGGCTAGTGATCCCGTTCCCATAAAACCCACAAACAAACATTCCAAGAAATTGCCAAACGATGAGAAACCGAACTCTTGTCATGTGTCCTTGATATGAGTTCCCAAGAAACACTCCAAAACTGCCAATGATGTGGTATATGAGAGAACCATTAACCACTTTGCCTATTTTTCTTAAATAGAAGATGATTGCAGTAAGTGTGCAAATTGTACATATCCAGATTCTGAAAGTAAACGGTTGAGACCATGTCACAAAATTAATCTTGCCAGATTTGCTTTTGTCTTGCTGACTCAAGCAATATATTAAAACATCTGTTTGGTATCCTGAAAACCTAAATCCAGTGTTATGAGCATGATACCTCCAGTTGAAAGTGCCATGAGGCTTATAATATATCGAATTGATGATATATTGACCATTTGTGGATTTGTCAGTATTTTCTAACATAGACTGGTTTTTCAATTTCAGCTGTGTAAACGACACATTGTGTTGGAGGGACAGTGTGATTGTGGACATAATCTTTCTATTACAAAAGTATCTGTGTGGGTGTGAAAACAGAAGTCGTTGACAAGCAAATAACTCTTTTCCATATAATCTGAAATAGTTTGAACTTGCAACAAATATGGCGTTAATATTTTGCCAATTCCCGATTCGAAACAGGTCTCTATGCCGACGTAGTGGATTCGAAAATTTTGTTATGAACGAAACTTCAAAGTTTCCTTGGGTCGTCGCAGTTAGAGGACAGTTTGTATCGCAAACAATCTGATATTTCATTTGAAACTCCGCTTCGCCATCTTTAAACGCATAAAGAAGGACTTTTGAAGCTGGATAGTTTTTCCAAAGTCGTGTGAACAGAGCGGGAATTATTACTTCTGATAGAGCATTCAGCATGAAGTTAAATGGAACCAAAATTAATGTTGTCGGGTGCATGGCAATTAGATGAAATGGGTTAACATCCAAAGTATAGTATGGTTGAATTATGATTTGGAATGGTTGAGTGAATTTAAGGGAAATATTATTATAGAAGGAGGTTGCCGCTCTACTGCCAAAGATTCGGTATCGCAGTGAAGTACTGATAAATTGAATTTTACAGATTGGATCACCCCAACAATGAAAAGCTACTTCATAACTTTCCCCTGAAACGCCCAAAGTCTCCAAAAATAATTGTAGACTGTTTTGTAGGGCTTTCTCTGTTTGAAGGTGGACTTTTTGAGCCGCAGATAGGCTAGTGAAAACTAGCAACGTGACGGAAAGCAACCGCATGTTTCCAAGTTGAAATCGTTTGTAAAAATTATTTACTTGTGGCCAAGAAAACAGTAATTATAAATAATTGTTCAGTTAGTGGTTTGCTTTACGGATTTTTAATGGTTAGTTTTCCTTCACTTGACTCTCTTTAATAGTGTAGGAACATATATCTTAGGATAAATAAGTCTTTTGTATCCTATCAAAAGGCACAGAACGTTTAGTTCACTTGCATTTTTCACAATTTCAAGACTGTTAACTTAAAATGCTCCAACAAAGTTGGCTATTTGTGAGCAAAACACAAATTGATTTTTAAATGGAGGTGTACAATAGCGAGATTTTAGCTGTTCTGAAATTGTAGGGTTTTTAGTTTTTTAATCTTCTCTTTCAGGTATTTTCTTATTTTAAACTTGTTATAGCAGAGTACTTAAAGAATTGGTGTAGGAAAGACAAAACTTAATTATTTAAATACTGGTCTTTTAACGATATTTTGAATACATTTTTGTATATGCAGTCATCCAAGTATTTTTCTTGTAACAAGCAGTCAGCATTCGCACGAGTAGCCATGCATGTATTTGTTCATGTTCAGTGAGCTTGAATGTTTTACCATCGTTTATCAATTAATTTTGATCATCGAGCAGCACTCATCGTTTACTGTCGTATTAATCCAATTCTGTTGAAATTTGAGTGGCAAACTGTCTGATTATCAACTTCAATCACAATCCACGTGCCACTTTGAATCAATCCAAAAACCTACAGAGTACAAGTTCTTTGCTGAGGCTCTTTGGGTTGGGGCAAACGGAGAAACCCCAAAATTGTACGTGTTAGATGAAACTAATCCCCTGACTACAAACGCAAATTAACTCGTCTGGATTCAATGAAAGTTTCATTAATGGGTTAACCTCCGCTCAACAACCACCAGATATTATAACACTGAGCGCTTGTGTAAACTTAAATTTTTGTTCGGTATATATTCTTAATCGGACACAGAACATTTTGTCACATAACTAACCTTGAACTCTAGTAAAGTACTCCTAAATTTGAAGTCTTAAAAAATATTTGCAAACTTTCCTTTCAAGGTTACTTGCAAGGTTTTCTGGGTCAGCGATGTGGAATGCCAGAAAGCTTTAATGAAAACTAAAACGGGAAAGTGCTGTTAATACGAAATATTTCAGTTAAATGTTAACTAGACAGTGTTGCCTTTAATATTTAATTCTGCTTATAAATTCTAGTATCTGCAATTCTTTCTATAATACTTGGTAAGCTTTATTAGAATAGGTAGATTTAATATTTTTACTGCAATCTTTATAATCGTTAAAAACTACAGCAGTAGCTTAAAATTTTGTTTGCAATCTTAAAACAGCTGCTGCGTCATTTACCTGAAGGAATATTAAAGAAATTACTTGAAAGCAATATTTCAAATTCAAAGTTTTAATCTACGTGTAACTATATTCCAAAGATGTCCCTGCAAAACTACCCTACAACGTGCAGTTGCTTCTACGAAAGACTGAAACTGAGAAAAATTGAGAAAATATATATGCTCACATTATTACCGATGAAAAATTATTCTATGAGTATGAAGTATGTGCCACTTTGTCAAATGACATATCATCATGATAAAACATACAAGTCGTCATGATTAAATGTCGTTTTGCGGAGCACAAAGCATACGCTGATTGACAGTAATTTAAATAAGATGCGCTAAAGAGGATTTTGAAGTCGTTCACAAGTGAGTAAGGCCAACATTTTACGTAAATACTTACGCATCATCAGTTTTATAAGAGTCATTGTTTGAAAGGCACTAACAAGGTATACATGAAAACATCAGAACAACACAGCTACCTGACTCCACGAGCAGATCAGCTGTGAATCATGCTCCAGAACTGACAGGAATGATTGTGTCAACGGTCACAAGCAACAGCTGCTTTGGTTCATTCATCATTCCCCCAGCAATATTTTTCCACTAGTAATCAGATAGGACTAAAGATGAGATTTTGAGGGCTCATTTTCTTGGATTCGCGTGTCAGTGAAATAGTATACCTTGTAAGAAGACTCTTTTTGATGAACACTTGTGGCGATGAAGGCGAAATGTGACAATGAAATGCGGATGAAGGGTATGCGAAAAATTAAATCCATATCGCATGCACTACATCATTTAAGTCACCTAAAATTAATAATAAGCGTGAAACAGAAACCATAATTTTATCCCCATTTTTTAAATTTTTAATTAAATTTGTTTTAGCTTTTTGTCATCAGAATACATTTCAGTAGGTGCAAGGTAGATTATATTTTTTTAGAATCTAATTAGACAAATATCTTATTTATTGTTAATTTTTTCTACGTTGCTGCTTTCAAGGGAAGATGTTTGCGTCAAAAATTGTTTCTTTCACTGGTGCTCGCTTCGTATAGAAATTCAATTAAACGTGTCACATAAAGCCATAAAATCGTATGAATACTTAATGATGTCTACTTACAGAGACAAACTAATAGTGAGCATCAAAGGGATAGCAAACAGAGCATATACAAAAGCAAGAAAAACATTTTACGTAAGCAAAAGTAAAGCTTTAATTAAAACAGGGCTTACCGTATTAGCAAGCGAACATGGAAATTGTCTTATTGATCATTAAGTGTCAATATTTATAGCATTTTGCTACACGAACATTTTAAAGCTTATATGCTTGTTTGTCAGAACAACTTAAAGCTAAAAGAATACTTAAGTTGGTTTCTTACCCATTTTTCTTTTAAAAAATAGATTTCAATACGTTGTAGATATTCACCCAAAACCCATAAGAGAAAATCTTGTTGACCCCGGTAAAATACCTCATTAACCCTCTTATTTTTTCTCAGTTATCGGAAGGGTACAAAAATTACGGAAAAAATTTATGAGTGAGGTATTTTACAAGGGTAAGGGAGGATTTTTACATGAACTTGTCTTTTCAACCATAAATACTGGCCAGAATTACTTACTTATGCCTAAAAAATAACTATGTTGAGACTACTAATCAAAGTTTGAATGACAAAGTTGCAGAAGCCAGTTAAACAAATGCTTGCTCTATGGATTTAGTACCTAGAAGAAGAAGAATAAAATTGTACAAAGTTCAAAGAAAGGGAAAATTATTTTAGGAAAAACTGGGTAAGTATTCATGCTGAATGTAGAAGTGTAAGTTACAAACACCGGAAAGGCTGAGCACATATTGACACTTTTGCCTTTTAAAAAGTCATTTGAAAGTCAAGCCAGCTTTGGGTTGTTTTGAGATGGAACTTTATTTTGAACATATGTAGTGATATGTTTTTAGTATTTTAGTATAGATTTTTTAAGACTTCTTG
The DNA here is from genome assembly GCA_034700605.1 of Willowsia nigromaculata. Lineage (NCBI taxonomy): Eukaryota > Metazoa > Arthropoda > Collembola > Entomobryomorpha > Entomobryidae > Willowsia > Willowsia nigromaculata. The sequence goes on along the minus strand of JAQIXX010005100.1, from coordinate 2,223 downwards.
GGATATAAAAATTAAATTACGTTAAACTGAAAGCTTCAAGTTTCGGAGAAAAATGAGTCAAAAAGCATTTTCCCTTGTGGCGGGCTACATAATCGAATTTTTAGGGTGATTTTAAAAGTTTTGGGCTCAAATAATTATTTCTTAATTTGGTTTAATCTCTATGTAATCCTTGTTGAATGTTGTAAACATTGTTTACAGTTATCCCAAACGTCATATGTTTGAATATTTTGGAATAAAAGACGTCATGTAAAGTGCTCTACTATTAATCGGTAACACTTCTCGGTACAGAGTTTTGGTCTTAGAGTTCGCTAAAATTTGCAGTTCAGGGAATTACGGTAAGTAGATTACAAATATTACAGTTTCAGCTAGCTTCATGAATGGTAGGCCCCCTGGTGGCAGGCTGTGAAAACGCTTTTTTTCTGAATTGACCTATAAGTACGCAGTTAGTACTGTTCAGTGTTCCGATTGACATTTTAAAATTTAAAAAAAAACCTCTCCGCTGTGTTTGATCACTAGCTGGAGCTATGATTTTAAAAAATCTCTGAAACTCTGATATTTGTAATGTACAAATCAAATAACCCAAACCTGCGAATTTGTGGCGAAATCTAAGACCAAAAATTGTTACCATGAAATATTGCCTTTTAATAATAGAAAACTTTAAACCTAAAGATGGACTAAAAAATTAAATTAAAAACTCTTAAATTCCTGAAGAACTAATACCTCCTAAAATAAATCACCTACTTCTGCATATCCCAAGGTGCAGATGTTAGCAATTAAGACTGATTGGATCGTCGCATTATTTTGCAGTCACAAGAGACGTACAGACAAACATTGTCATAAATGCGATTATCTAAAAAACCATTATTCTGGGCATTCAAAAAATAGAAAAAACATCTATCTAAGTCATCTAACATTTTTTGGAAAATATATTGATTTTTAAGAAATAAAATACTGTTCAACATTTGTAATACCTTTACATACTTTCACATGAGATACCTTTCCACAAATAAGAAAAAAAAATCTTTGGATGAAAATGTGTTGGCAGTTTTATCAATTTACTTCATAGTAAAAACATAAAAAAGCGTTTCTGAATATGTTAATAATACATTAGTTGGCCCGGTGATGACTTCTGAAGTAAATTGCGTAACCAGTAACAAGCAATCTCTACAACAAAACAAGCAAGTCCAAATGTGCAAATAATTGCACAAATTACGAGTACCCCTAAAACATCAAGAAGCAAAATTGTGCTCCGAGTCAACTTGATTTGGCTTAGAGTCATATCCTGCTATATTGTAGTCATATCGGAGATAATGTTTTTGCCAGTCGTCCCATTTCTCCAGCAGTTTACTCTCAGCAAGTGGCCTATGGGTTTCCATCATCCAATTCCGGTTCACTGTGTTCACTTAAACGAAATTCGGGTAGGACTGGAGGTACTCAAGAATTCTAAAGCATTCTGCGTGAGGCTTGTTGAGTTTCTTACCAAATAATTTTTAATAAAAATCAAATGCAGATCTTCAGTAAAATGCCCTGTAAGAAACAAGTCCTTTTCTGTCAAATTTTTGGTAATGTTTAAAAGTTTTGAGTTATCAGAACTTAAATGAACGAAACTTTTGTTTAATTTTTCTGCTAGCCTTCTGACTTTAAATTTGGTATAAGACTGTACCCACGGATGCGCCAAACCATCACTAAAACATCTTAATATTTGGTAGTCTTTTAAAATAACTTCTACAGCAAAATTGAGAGGTTAAGCTTGGTTAGGAACCGTGGGAACACTAACTATTCCGTTTCCATAAAACAGCAAACAAACATTCCGACAAATTGTAAAATGATGAAGAAGCAAAGTTTTTTCATGCATCCTGGAGAGGAGTTCCCAAGAAGTACTCCGACACTATCAACAATGTTTCATCTGAGTAAACCATCAACCAAATGGTTTTCTTGAAATGAAATGTTGTTGTAATTATTGTGCATTTATTACATATCCAAATAATGACAGAAAATGGTTAAAACCCGGTTAGGAAAACAATCGTGTCTGGTTTGCTTCTATTTCTGAGACTAAGACAATACAATAAAACTCGTGTTCCGGTACACGAAAACGTAAATCCGGTATTTCGAACAAAACTTTTTTCTGGAGTGCAAGCATTATAATTTACATACCGTAAAATCCCAAATAGACGCCCTGTCCTGAATACGCGCCCCTTCCCTATAGACGCCCCGGCGTCTACT
>JAQIXX010005099.1:0-14655 GCA_034700605.1 Willowsia nigromaculata | reverse complement strand
GCCATATTTGGGCATAATAGTTAGTCGGCGCCACTGAGGCTAGCACGTTCGAGAATAGGGAATAGCTCGAGAACGGGCTACAGTCGACATTAAATAGAACCAGGGCATACTCTGTTATTTCGGCATCACTCGGCACCACGACAAATACTTATTCGAACATCTTATCATATTTGACAATAATGCTATTAAACATTGTGTCATGAACAAGTAACTGGACAGTTAGCATTTTAGTTTATGGAAATGTAGGGAAATAAGTGCAAATTTTAGCATATGAATTTTAATTGATTGACGTGTCTCTTGATTGTCAGTTAAATTGTTGCAAATAGGTGATTTTAATGAAGCATCAATATTTCATGAGACAAAATTGCATGCTTGCAGTGTTACTTCTAGTGAGATATGTTTTGTCATTCTAAATAATTCACTGTTACTCTTATTTTCGTTAGCATATTCCAACAATCCGATCAATACGGCAAATTTTGTAATAAACCTCCTCTTGTTAATGTAATTAGATGGTAGGTATGAGATCCACTGTTTTAAAGCTAAGTTTTGATGACTTTGGTTTAATATAAAGTGACGTAAATGTATGAAAAATAAACCTGCCGTAGAATTGCATTTCATGTAAATACTACAGGTAAAGATAAACATGAGTTGCTTCATAAAGTTAACTTAACACTGACAGATAGCATAGATAAAGAGGACAAATAAAATAATTGGAATCATACAATATACTGATATTAGATAACAGGTTTGAGGTAAACTGCTGATCGGTATGAATACAATCCACTTTATGTACGTTATAACTGAAATGGAGATTTATTTATTTTTATAAATTAAATTCCATTTTGCTATCGTACGAATGAAATTATGGTACAGGTGGGGAAAATTTAAAAATTCCGATTCCCCCACACAAGCCTTTTGTCTTCGATTTCGCTGAAAATTTGCAGAATCATAGATTTTGATGCGCAGATTTCAAATCTGGAAGAAGAAATCATTTTTAACGATCGTAGCGCTACCTGGAGGCCAAAAATAACGGGAAAATGGGTTTTCACAGAAAATGTTATTTGGTAAGTTTAATAGTACTAACTACTTAGTTTTTAGCCATTTAGAATAAAAACAATTTTTCCGCCATTTTTGGCCACCAGGTGGCGCTACGATCAATAAAAATGATCTATTCTTCCAGATTTCAAATCTGCGCATCAAAATTTATAATCCTGCAAATTTTCAGCGAAATCGAAGACAAAAAGTTTGTGTGGGGGAATCATAATTCTTAAATTGTCCCCACCTGTAACTACAAAGATTAATTAGTTTTGCATGCATAATTAGTAGAAAATGTTAATATTGTGCAAGGTTTTATGCAATTTTGTAAATATGTAATCAGGATTACAACTTTTTAAAAATGTTAACATAAATTATGCAGATAATTCCATACGACAGTATTGAACTAAATACTTTCATACTTCAAGCTGAAGAGAATTAGTCTCTCAAATTTCTTTTGACTGTGTTTTTCATCCCATGGATGGAGTAATATAATTCTTCTTCGAAGTTTCTGAGGCTTCAATATTATCTACACAATTGCATCAAACCTAAAATGACATTATCATGAGTTGAGTAATCAACAATATGCTGGTGCCCTTATATCGTATATTACTTGGTATATCTACGAAAATATTCTTTTAAAATCTAACAAATTATACGTAGGTTGTTACAAAGACAAAATAAATGCACAGACTTTGATAGGGCATACCACAAATATGATTTGCTGAATTACAATTACTGGTATATCATCTGAAAGATAAAAATGAGAGCTTTCAAATTACGTGTTGTATTCAAGCCAGCCGGCATTTTTTGTGACGTATGGCAAGTTCTGATGTTCCTGTCATGTAATTGCACTTACATACAAATTCTAGAGTGCAAGCCAGTCCTTTATTTTGATAGATTAAGATTCATTTGAATGAAAAACTTATGACTGGGAATGAAACATTGTGTGACTTGGTCAAGGAGACATTCGCTTGAATGGCTTTCGGCTGGCCCACAGCCCTCTAAAAAACGAGGGTACACATAAAACTTAGCTAGCTAAAATAAATACTTATAAACATGCATATGTGAAATTGATCTAATCCTTGTGGTTCATTTCCAGTTTTTATTACTTGTATTGTATTGATTGCAGCCACGTTTACGCCGGGTTTTGGTGTGGTATCTCCAATAGTGGTATGTATGTGTATGTTGAAGAGATCATTCTTTTTAGATTTTTATGCTCTTTATATAAGTGATAGTTTAAAATTCATTTTATGTACATCTAACTAAGCTGTGTTTCAGAATCTGCACAGAAATTGTTTCGTTGGCTGGTTCTCAGTTTCGGAATTTATATTTCGTTTGTCGCTGCATTTATGCAGCCCGTATTTTGCAAATAAACTTTGCCCATTATTATAAAGTCTAACTGAAAAGTATTATTGCAGAGAATTTTGATTCCCGATTTTTGCTAGAAATCCCCTTACACATATTTAGACGATAGAATTTTTTTCAATAAGTACAAAATGTGAATTACGATAATTTTTTATAATAATAGATAGTAAAATTGTTCAATCAAATGAAAAGTTCATTTGCAGACAACTAACCTTTACAAATTTATTACATGAAAATCTTTAAACAGTGTTCATTATAAAATAATAAATACCACAAATATGAATCAACGTATAATGAACTTATAAATGTAGTTGAGCTCCTGATTCTTAAAATCTAAATGACCAATTACATTGGTTACTTTTTAATAGCAACCTCCTGAAGACTAGTTTGTGATGTCATTTAACCCACTTGGCTTTCCCTTGTGGCTAGCTTTCACATGACGGGTCAATCCCAAACTATGAGCATACGAATTCCCACAAAACTGACAGACAAACGGTTTCTCATTTGTATGCATTCTCATGTGGACCTCTAATCTTTGCAAAAGTGGGAACTTCTTTCCACACATGGTGCACTGATACTCCCACGCATCTCGATCCATTCCTTCGTGTAATTGCAGGTGTCTATTCAAGCCCTCTTTAGTTCCAAAAGCTTTTCCACACTCGGAACAAAGGTGTTTCTTGGGGCCATGAACTTGATGTAAATGAGCTCGTAGGACAACTTCCTTAGTGTACTGCTTAGAACACTTTGTACACTTGAAATTTTTGACAGGCTCTTTCTGACAACAATGTTTCTTGTGCTGATTTAACTTTTCTGCAGATGAAAACTTTCGATTACAGTTTTCTGTGTCACATCCAAAAGCCAAGGGGAGACTTTCTGGTTGACATTTTTCTATGTGGTATTTCAAGTAGTTCAACTTTTCATACGATTTCCCACATCGCGGACATTTTCGTTTTAAATGAGTATTCATTTTGTGGAAATAAAGTTGTAATGCTTTAACAAAGTACGCTGGGCACTGGTCACATCTATGAATGTCTTTTGGGCCCAAACCTTTTTTATTGTGGCATTTTTTAAAGTGACGCTTTAGAAAAATATCTTTCATAACAGCAATGGTCTCAGCTCCACATATCGTGCAGTATCCACTACTTGGAGTTTCCAGATTCAAATGAGTTTCCAGGAAATGATCGATGAAGGCAGGCTTGATGTAAAATTCGGAAAGACAGCGGGAACAATGAATTTTTGATCCATTAACTTTCTCTGAGTGCTCACTGGTTTCATGTGTTGCCAAATCAGGTGCGTAGTCTTTGATTACGTGGCAAAATTTGCACGAAAATTTGCCATGCTGCGTTTCATGTTTCTTTAAATCTTCCTGAGACCCATAATTTGCTTTACATGACGGTGCAGTGCATCGGAAGGCACAACTTTCATATGAATTTTTTTGTGATGACTTTTTTCTTTTACGACAACGTATCGTGTGACGATATACTCCGAGTTTGCTGGCAAAAGAGTTTCCACAAAGTTTACATTTGAAACCCTCTTGGCCATCGACGGTTGAATGGTCATAAAAATTAAAATTTTTAAAAACATCAATATTTTCATGTACTTGTCTCATATGGTACTTTAGCTGATGTTTTGCCCAATCCTTGGAGGACTTCCACACAAAATATGCCGAGCATCCAGGATGAGAACATTCTAAAATTCCATTTTACAAGTTTCTTTTGTCATGGAAACTGCTAAAATGATTGTCCAATTGATACTTCTTAATTTCAAAATGGCAGACATCACATTCTACTTGGGCTGTTCGCGAAGTGGATTCAAAATCGGGAATATGTGTATCCGCAAAGTGTTCAATGTACATCCATATAGAACAATGTACCGTTTTGCATCTGGGACAGGAAAATACTACTTTTTCTGTGGAGTCTGATACATCGTCATTAGGATGATCATTCAGCTCATGAATGCCCAAAGCAACAATATCTTTTTCAATATTTTCACAAAAATGGCACTGAAATTTTCCTTCTTTGTGGAACTTTTGATGGTCTTGATAATTGCTTATGACTTGGAAAGATCTAGAGATTCCTAAAGCTTGACACTTCAAGCATTCATGCATGGAAACATTTTCAGTTTCACTTTCTTCACTTTCGGATTGTTCCACTTTGACCTTTGTGATTCTGGGATTTATTTTAACGTTGTTCGCTTTCTTACTAATATTTTCACTCTTGACCGTTACCTTCTTCAGTGAAATGTCATGTACGTTTTTCATGTGAAGTGAAAACTGCTTATTTGCTCCTGTTATATTATTTCCTTTCAAAAAGAAGGCTGTACATTCAGGGGTTGTACACTTTCGAGCATTGCTGGAATCAATCTCTTGACCATTTGTTTCATGCCATCGTTGGAAATGCTTTGTGATGAAATATTTTGGCACCATGAGTTCACACACGCCGCACTTTAAAAGTTCTGGGGAACTTTTGCGGTGATTTATTGCGTCATGTTCAGATGAGGATGACGATGATGATAAATCAGTGTCCTCTTCAGAACTTGCAGAGTCGTTATGGTCACTTTCTTCTGTGATTCGTTTGTATGAGCGTTTCACTTTCTTTCGTAGACTATATCGCTGAGAAGGAGAAAAATTTAAAGTTTCTTCTTTTGGTGAGGCCTTTTCAAAAACTTCTTGCTTTGTTTCCAAATTTACTTGTTCGTTTTCGTTCGCTGATTCCATTTCAAGTTTGCATTCTCTTAAAACAGTAGATTTAAAAAAATTTGTTCGTCTCGTTTTATTCTTGAATATGGCCTTTCGTTTAGTTATTTTATAAATATTTCGCAACGATTTATGTCTCAGGGAAGTTAACTTATGTATTTGCAGTTTGTGGTTTGTTAAAAATTGATGTTTGCATAGACGACAAGTGTAGATTTTAGCTGATAAATTTCGCAAGTTTCTTTTATTGCGTTGAGCAAGCACTTGGGAATATTTTTGTTTCCTTCTAGTAGAATTGAAAGGCTGTACACTGTTCACATTTCTATTAAGAAAATAAAATTCATTCCAGTCAAATTCAATAAATAATATCTAATGATTCCGTTCCATACAATCATCATTGTTTTGGTCTAACATGTAATTACCTAGTATTTTCTAAATTTGTGTCAGAGGTAGAACATTCTGAATGCAAAATATTTTCGGGGGTGTCTACCAAATGGCTTTCTAAATCAAAGATTATTCCATCGATCACATTGGTTTGAGGGTTAGGTTGAAAGATTGACTGGAAATTATGAGGTGGCGTTATTAGAAGCATTCCAACCGCAACAAGAGAAATGGCCCAGTTAATGAAAAGATCTTCCATCCTTGGAGCGGGGGAATCGGAAGACTCAGGCTTGCAATCATGTTTTATGGAGTTTTTCACAGACGATGAATGCCTACCATTTCCGTTGATTCTCGTCAAAACAATTTTCGGGAGCGACGTGGAGAGCCTCTGACTGCCTGTAAAAAGGTTTCAAATATTGATTTAAATTTCTCAAATTTCCAACCGTCAATAAGCAAATTAAATTTATTTTGGCATATTAGTATTACATGTCAGCATCACATCAGCTCTAAATGACTTGAATCTTTTTAATCTTGAGCTTCCAGTTTCGGTTTGTAACTCGTTTTCACTTCGCTTTGTATTCTCTAAAAATAGCCGCTTCAAATGACCCACTCTGGAGTTAACTCTGTTTGCAGATCTCATAATATCTAGAAGTCCTCTTAATCTCCATTCTAATCGCAACTCCAAGTATTTTAGGTTATCGTATATTTCACAAAATGAACGAAGCAAAATCCCGCAGCTATTGCAACAACTGAAACAATCGTTAACTCCGGCAGCTGCAGAAACCTCATTCTCCTCCGCCTTCCAGGCGGCCACAAATTCATCACCAATATATCTCCCTGCTAATCTTTTGAAATTTCTTAACACCTCTCCATTTCCTGTTCCAATACCAGTTTTGTAGCAAAAGAAGCACACATTTTGCTTGTCTCTTTGATAGCTTAAAATTGTAGACATTTTGATATTTTGCTTGATTGTGTTAATAGTTACTTAAATGCTAGATTGACTAGTTCTCTTTCTGTTTCCCATTTATCTTACCACAATTATTAGCTTGAATATGTAAACAAAACTAAAAGAGGGATCCATTCACTTGTTTTTGATCCCAAAACTGTGTAAAAATCTAACATAAAGGATACAACAAAAATCAGTAAACATGCGGCTCAACATGTGCAACCGGCTTTTAGTATCTTCCTCGTGCATTCTGTTCAGAAACTGAAATGTAGTTGGGGAACATGTGCTTTATCCATGTGGGCATTTGCTGTGAGCTGTTGATGATATACTAATAATGCTCTGGTATCACAATAATAGATACATACACTTTGATGGGTTAATATAGAGCACAATACAGAGACTGTACATGCAAGTGTTCATTCTAGTTATCCGGTAAACGGATATTCCTCTCATGAAACAAGCTGAACACAATGCCAAACGATAACGTGTTCATCTCCAGTAAATTTACTGCATTTAGATAAGAGCTCAACGACCCAATGTGAATTTCACATCTTTGTAGCAAATGTTTACTACTGTGTTGTTGCTTAATGCAGTAAGAGCATGCTACGGTTTTTATGATCTTCCTCAGCATTACTCGGCAGAGGAAAGAAAAAGTTCCACTCATCTGAAAACTCATCAAATAACTGGTCTCCACTATCAAGAAAAGATAGCAGTAGAATCGGATAATTTGCGTTTATTGTTGCTTTGGTAGGTTATGATTTTCTTTCGGATATGTCGCAGTTTATGATGAAAGTGAAACCTTTTGAATTACACATAATCTTCCCTGATACCAATTTGTCCTTAAATATTATACCGCTTTTGAGCGTGACTATTTATTCATAGATATGGTTTTACGAATGATAAAATTGTTTATTCATATAGGAACATTGTATATAAAGATATCAAACAATTTTTTATTTCAAGCTTTTGGTTTATCTTTTATATTTCAAAATTTCTTTTATGCCTGTACTAAATAATAGCGACAAGCTTGTTTTATTTATCATCGCATCCCTTTTTAAGCATAAAAAGCTATTACATACGAGACGACATAAACCGATCATTTTAGGCAATCTTTAAAACCATATGCTAGCTTGAAAACGTTATTCAGGAATACACTAAATGAATGGAAGAGAATTCACATATTATTTCGTGCAGAATTCAGAATTTTACTCTCACAAATTTGGTATTGCGTTCGTAGAGATCTGAGAGAAAAACCGTAGAGACAAAGAGTGAGTTGAACTCACAGCACAACAGGGCATTCATGGGAGAACTTGAATTGCTCACTTGCTAACAAGTGTGTAGGGCGAATACAGTGCTGCATTTCAAAACCAGTGGATATTTTCCTTTTCATTTTATTCTTGGCCACGCTAACTAAATCCATAACAAAATATGACTATAAGCATTTCTAAACTTTTAACAGACAAATTTACAATCTTGCTGCATGAAACTTTTATCTCTATATATCAGTTATCTTATTTGCTCTGGGTTAATTCGTAAATAGTTTGGCTTGATTCATAAATTCTGTTCCAAACGAAATTCTCAAACACACAATATTTAACAAATACCTTTTCAGGAGAAATGAGATTTTCTCGTTGATACCGTAAAATCTTAAATAGAAGAGGCATATCTTAAGGGTGAGTTGCTCTGCATGAATATTTCCTGGTAAATTCATTGATAGGGTGTCTACTTAAAGAAATAACAGATTGGGGATAAAGTGGAAAACATATTGTGTATTCCATAAGAGGCACTCCATGAGCTACCGGAAGGTTTTGGGACCGAAAGTTTCAAAATCGAAAAATATTATTATTTTCCGATTCAGCAGTAAAATAAGTGTACCAAATGACATATTAAACACTCGTTTTGCCCCACACATTCATGGTAGGGATGAGCTCTTTCTGTCAAAAGAGCTCCAAAGGGTACTACTTCATTTCCTTTAGGAAACAACCAAATCACCTGAAATTTGGCGTGCGAGTTCCTTACTTATTGTTCCTCGGTGTGCTATCGACAGAATTTGAAAAAATTGAATTTTTGTTGAATACAGTCATTTATGGGGGGTACCAACTTTCAGAGCTTTTAAACCCCATGACCGACCGTATTCATCAAAAATTCGAATTTTCAAATTTTTCAAATTCTGTCGATAGCACACCGAGGAGCAATAAGTAAGGAACTCGCACGCCAAATTTCAGGTGATTTGGTTGTTTCCTGAAGAAATAAAGTAGTGCCCTTTGGAGCCCTTTTGGCAGAAAGAGCCCACCCCTAACATAAATGTGTGGGGCAAAACGAGGGTTTAATATGTCATTTGGTACACTTTTTTAATGCTGAATCTGAAAATAATAATATTTTTCGATTTTGAAACTTTCGGTCCCAAAACCTTCCGGTAGCTCATGGAGTGCCTCATAATGTTTTAGTCTGTAGACGCTGAGGCGTCTATAAGAGGGACTATGTGGCTCATTATAGGCTCCAATATGAGATTTTACGGTATTTCACATCATATGATGTAGTTTTGCTTACAACAAACTGAATAAAATCTGCTTTCTACACTAAATTACATTTATCGCAACGTACACCATAACGTACATTTATATTCATTATGATAATGATGTGAGAATTTTTAGAATGCAACAAGTGGTCTGATAACTACATAATATCTCATAACAAAAAGGTAAGCATATTCCCTAAAGCATTTAAGCTTCCACACGGAATGCACGAAAAAAAAAACGGTAAAAGCTCATCACATGTTTACTCAAATACTCCCATATTTGACTGGTTACTGGTTCCATAAAAACAGTTCAGTGTGTTAACGAATGTGTGGTTCTGTAGTTTTTATTGAATTGTATCCACTAAAATATCCGTTAACCACTAGCAAAAAAGTAAAGACCATTTTTCTTCAGTGTTTCAACTTGATAATATCATTTTTGGAAAAAAATGAGCACTCTATTACTGTTATTTAATAAAGTTATTACCAAAGCATAGACGTTGCCTCAAATTGTCAAAATGTGTTCAATTTTTAAGTTTGAAAGTGCCAATAAAGAAAACGTGTGTTTCTTTTGTTATAAAAGTTGTACTGATAATAAAAATACAGAAGTGCTTAAATCCTTCAAGAAATTTGCAGGAAGATGTATTGGAAATGGATTTGAAACTTCCTTAAATGCAGCTGAAAATGAACTTTTAGCAGTTCTCAGAGGTGAACAGGGTTTAGTTTGCTGTGATAGCTGCGGAATTTTACTTGGCTCATTTTGTGAAATATACGATCACTTAAAATACTGGGAGTTGCGACTTGAATGGAGACTAAGAGGCTTATTGGATATTATGAAAGTTGCAAACAGAGTTCCTTCCAGAGTAATACATTTGAAGCAGTTGTTTTTGGAGGCAACGGAACATGATGGGAACGAGCTCCAAAACAAGACAGGAAATAAAAGATTGAAAAGTTTCAAAAAATTTCGAAGAGATGCTATACTAAAATGTAAGATTGTTAACTTGAAATAAGTTCCTATTAAATTTCCACAAATATTGGCTATTATAGACTTTATTTAATATTTTCACAGGCAATCATAAACTATCCAACTCACTTCCAAAAGTTTTGGTTACATGCTTCAGGAAAAATAATAGATGCAACTCATCTTTAGCGCATCCAGTTAAAATTGATTATAAATCTGAAACCCAAACTTCCGTACTTCCCACAGCAGAAGAATGGTTTTATCAATGGGTCATTTCTCTCATAACAGTCGGAATGCTCGTATTCACACCATTTCAAAATTTCACTCCAGATTTTTTTCCTGAAGAACAAATCACCACTTTAGATTTGTCAGACATTTTAGAATCCGAGGGTCTTAGAGGTGTTCGAAGCGCTGAAAACATTTGGTAATAGTTGCAGATAAAATTTAATAATATATATTACGCGACATCAATACTTATCTACCCATGAAGCTTATCCAGTAGCTTATCCGTCATATACTACTTATCCAATTGTAGCAAAGAAACAACGACATCGTCATCCGTAACTCCAACCCCGGAAATCAGTACAGACCCAATTATTGACACAAAGTGTCCTCAAAAGTTTATAAGTAGAAACCGAGTTCGCCCTTGCAATAAAGACTGCTCCACTCCAAATAAGAGATTTAATTGTGGTCTGTGCAAATCTAGACACACCAGTTACCGGGCTCTAAAAGTCCATAAGTTGACATCAATCAAGCATAACCCTTTAATGTCACTGAACAGCAAAACAAATCAAAATATTAGAGCCAAGAGACAACGACTTGCTCAAGCCAATCACATTTGTGTAACTTTGAATGAGCACAAAGTTAAAAAAGAATCAATAAGTGATGCCCAACATATTCAGGCTGAGATTAAGAGTGAAAATATAGATGACATAACAACTTTTTCAAACTCTCAACGATACAATCTTCGGAAGAATAGAAAGCGATTATACACTCAAGTGAAAGAAGAAAGTGAACATGAAGAGAAAAATGAGCACTCGGATTCAGAGACAACTGACCCCGATACTGATGACACAGATTGGTCGTCCCTCTACTCATCTAAAAATGAGGAAACCACCAATGACAGAACTAATCCAGACACCATTTTATCATCCTCCCTATCCTCATCAGACGAAGATGACATCAAAGTTTTAAACTGTGATGTGTGTAAACTCAAAGTACCAGAATATCACATGACAAAACATTTCAAACGATGGCATGACCTTAATGGTAAAACTCAAGATTACAAAAATATTTGAAAATGTCCTAATTCTGAATGCACAGCCTACTTTCTGACAGGAAAAAATGCTAATGGTACATATAAACAATTAGCCCTTCATATGAAAAACGTACATCAAATCAGAAAAGTGAAAGTCAAGAAGGAAGTGAAAGTGAAAACAAAGAAGAAAACCAAAACGATTAAAACTGAAACGTCTGAACTCAAGAATATTGAAAGTCAAAATGAAACTGTTGCCATGCATGAATGCTTAAAGTGTCAAGCTCTTGGAATTTACAGGAAGTTCCGGCTATTATGTAATTATCAAGACCATACAAAATTTTACAGAGAAGGAAAATTTCAGTGTAATTTCTGTGACCAAACTGAAAAGGATATTGTAGCTCTAAGCGTTCATGAAATGAACAATCATTCTAAGAACAAGACAGACGCTAAGGAAAATATAGTTTTTTCGTGTCGCAGGTGCGAAACGGAACATTGTTCCAAGTGGATGTACACTGAACATTTTGCGGATACCCACATTCCAGATTTTGACACCATCCCAATGTCAACTCGTGTGGAATGTGATGTGTGCCAATATGAGATTAAGAAGCATTTTTTGACCAAGCATATTAGTTCTTTTCATGACAAAAGAAATAAATAAATATTTGAAAGCTGTAAACAAATTTGACCGTTTTTAATTGTTAATTAAACTGAAGTCCTCTCGTAAAGTTTATTCGCATATTTTGGTTTATTCCTGATTCTGAGATCCGAACTTTCTTCTGTGACTTTGTGAGATGCACAAGTTTTGGGAGTTTAGGACACATTGAGCACCGGGCATTATTTCAGCACCGACTTCTTGTGCAAACCGACATTAAAAACGCCAATTATTGACACAAGTGTACCATGAATCTCCCATCATTTCATTGAAATTCTTGCAAATTGTTACATGAAATGGTTAATTTCTTTTAAAGTAAATTCAAACCACTTTCATTTTTTAAGAAAAGGCATCAAAGAATAAGAAGAAGCTCAAGCCTTTGTTCGTGTGTTTCAAATATAAGGATCTGTTCATAATGCATTTAGTGGAAAACATTTTTTAACACCTCCTTTTCTCTTATTACGCAATACGCATTTTTATGAATAAATGTCAAACTATACATTGGAACCCGCCTGCCTTTATTTTATGGATATAATTGATGGACAAACCCTAAAAGACATAATCCACATTCATCCACTTTCACCCAAAATTTGATGGGGTCATACACTACTACATAAGAGAAATTAAAAAAGTTTATCAAAATACGAAATGTAGACTCCAGTGCATATTTATGATCCAACGCACAGTCGTCGAATGCAAAACACCTAATATGAATGCTGTCATCAAAATCCGCATGCGTAGGTATACATTCTAACAATATGGAAGCTTAAATACGCTTTAGGAATGTAACCCAAACAAAAATCCCGCTTTTCGTGTGTTTTATATAGCAATACAAGCTTTAGTCGTAGACGAGATGTTAGGCAGATATGTAATTCGTAACATGTTATAGTCAAAATCACATTGTCAATATAATCTGCAATATCAATATTAAAATAACCAATCTAGGGGAAGGTTTTTTTCAGTCCTTCAATCCATGACAGGTGAGTAAACATGATGAGTAAAAAAAATTCCGGAAATCACCTTAATTTCGAATTCTAAAATATCTTATTATGCCTCTGTTGGATTCATATTAGTATATGATTCAGCTTGAATAATTGGATGTGGAAACTTTGATGTTTTTCATTATGTCTTGTTTTAATGTTACGAATAAATTTTCTCCTGACCATATTGCAAAAAAAAAGATATAGTATTCCATGCAATTAGTTTAATCAATCAGGTATTATCCATAAAACCATAGTCGTACTCGTCTTAAAATTTAGTCCCCCGACAGAGAAATTACCCATTACATCAGCAAGTCCGAAATGTACTATTTATAAATATAAAAGACTACAATATGATGCCACATACAATTTGTATGAACATTTTGTCATCAATATTTAAAGATTCCCCGAAATTTACCATATTTTGAATTGGTTCTTCATAAAAAAATTTGTGAGCAAAATGCTTAGAGCATTGATGTGATAACGAAACTCTGTAATCGCATACGTTGTAAACGTATGTTAGATAGTGAATGCGATCAACATCCCGCACAAACTGAGGGTATCGGCTAATTTGGAAAGAGTTAAAAATTACAATATATTTGGAACTTCATATATCTTCTATTCACTGATTATTATTTACTTATGAGCTTTTCTTTTAATCATGATTAGTATAAAAGTTCGATTCCACCCATTGTCACAGACAAAACATTAATTTTATTTGAATTTTAAGTTTTCTTTTCATGCAAGTATTATTTATCAACTAGAATGTTGAGTAAAAGAGATTTTGGAAATATTTATGGGAAAGATGCAACGATTGTTGTAATGATAAACGCATTCGTGTGAAAGTTTTCAAAATAAGGTCCACCTAGCGTTTTCCTCCCTCCCTATCGATTGAATCCTTATCGTGCTTCTTTCTAAATTCTGGGCTCGCCGTAGCGCGCGCGGAAACCGATGCGTTCTACACAAAATAATATAAATTTAGGATTTTATAATTTTCAGTTTAAACAAATCCATTCCACTAACAAAATTGTAAGTATTTACCATCATGACGAGAAGTAGTGCCAGAAATATGCAAAAGGCATTTTCGATTCTGAAGATGTTCATTTTGCTGACGAAATTTTGGTTTTACACGACAAATCAATCGCACGATCTCGCTCCTTCATCGACGCTTGATGAATTAAAATGATAAATTATTATGATTCATATCAAGGCCATATCGCGTCGTGTTACTTTTGTCAGTAAATGCGACAAAACACAATAGAATGTAAATATTAATTGCGAACTGATGTTAAAAAAATGCGTGCCGTCACTACAAGCAACGCGTTAAATTGATGTCATGGCAGGTATTTATCATGGAACAATTATATATTATTGTATCAACGAATTTGGTTATCGACCATTCACACTCTCATTCTCAAATTACTCACAATTTCTGGTACCTGGTCACATGTCTCAATAACATCATAAAGTTCCATCTGAGATGCCGAAGCAGAAGCATCGCATGAGTGAGAGCTCGCTTGTCAAAAGTAATTAAAGTTTAAAAAATTTGCTGTGTGTAAAAAAATAATACCATGGCATACAACGCTGCTGAGTCACGATGTGAACTAGCAAATCTTGTTGGAAATCAAATTTCATTGCCAGTTTCTGAATTAATTTTGTGCGTCAAAAAATCATACAACACTTTGTCTTTGAACCAAATAGATATATTAAATCTATTCAAAACCAGTCTGAGTGCTGTAAAAAAGGACGTGGAGGAGTGTTATGATTTACTTGTTAAAAGAGAAAGTGAGATAAGGGGAATTTCTGGCCCAAAAAATGAGGAGCAATCAGTTATTCAAACACCTTCATTTGATAGATTGTCATGCCG
>JAQIXX010005098.1:0-14656 GCA_034700605.1 Willowsia nigromaculata | reverse complement strand
ATGGAAATGGGGCAGCATGGCAGAATAGTATGGAAATGGGGCAGCATGGCAGAATAGTATGGAAATGGGGCAGCATGGCAGAATAGTATGGAAATGGGGCAGCATGGCAGAATAGTATGGAAATGGGGCAGCATGGCAGAATAGTATGGAAATGGGGCAGCATGGCAGAATAGTATGGAAATGGGGCAGCATGGCAGAATAGTATGGAAATGGGGCAGCATGACTGAAACTAGAAACTGGAAAAATAGAGTAACGGGTGTTTCTGGGGGCCTGAGAGGGAGTGAAGCTAAAGGGCAATTTGTTATTGTGCTGACTGGTGAATCCAGTGATATCTTAAGTCGTAGACATTAAGTAGAGTGAGGAGTTGGAGAATTTGATCAAGAAAGTAAATGCTTATTGAACCATCCGAGATTTTCTGTTATAATGTTTTCTTAATTATTTTATGATCTTTTTAAGCTTAGAAATTGAACCAACCAACCAACAGAAATTGAATTGAAATTTTTTTTGCATTTTAATTTATAAAGAAGCGTATTTAAGAGGTAAAATGGCAAAAATCGCATTTTAAGTGAATGGTGGAGTGGGGGGATCGAAAACATATTTGGCTGAGTGGTGAAAAACTGAATGACCTGAGAGTTGAATGGAGTGATAAAATATTTCTTGGCTCGAGTTGTGAGTGGAGTGGAAACTAAATGTGCAAGTCTGTATGGCAGTATGATTGAAACAATGGTGTCCTACGTCGATCTAAGAAATAAGCCGTCCAGCCAGGTAGACTCTTTGCTTTACATGGGAGTGGAAGGCTTGGAATTGTCGATTTCTTTGGAACACACACCTTAGTTCATTGGTCTTTTTATTGTAAATGTTCCTGCACTTAGTGCAGGAACTGGCCTCTTTCTAGTTGGTCATAAGTTCATAAAGCTAATTAAGCTGACAGCAATGATAAATCGTATTCTATTTACATGCCACAACAACTTATGCAAGTCTCTGCAGTACAACATTCATAAAAGTTCAGCTTATGTAACAACCTGTTTTCATCAGACAGGCACTAAAAATAGACGCATCCATAAACTGGTATTCAATGCATAGCGACTAGTTGTAAATGCTCATTGTGAAGTGAAACTGAATGGAATTCATACATCCTCAAAATTAGATTGCATGCTCAAATAAGTTTGTTATGTTGTAGTATAGTAGTAATGGTGCATGATAAGAAAAGGCATTGTCCGGTAAAAGGTTCTCGTCGCCGGCTGAACGTTTTATTTGACTTTTCTGTCAGTCTGTTTGCTTCAGAGTATTTTGGGAAGATATTTAAAGTACTATATTTAGTAAACAGTCAGGCAGTTTGAGCATGGGAAATTCCAACTTATCAAGCCAAATGCACTTTTTCATAAGTGCAAATATTCATATATGTTGTTTAACCCCATTGCACTCTTTGGAGAACAAACAGTTACAGATTCAACGAAAAAGCTACGCAGTTATCGTACTGTTCAAAATTAATCCTTTCAAATTATCACATAGACACGAACCACTTTTCATCCTTTCATCTCACAAAGTTAGTATTTATACGAGGTAAGTAATCATGGGGAAACACGGTAGAATATTTTACAAGAAAATAAGTTTTCACATATTAAAATCGATGTTCCCCCTTCATCTCTAAAGAACATTTTACACCAAGACACCACAATCCATTGCCAAGATTTAAGAAATTAGTAATGCTTTCATCGACTTTTCTTTACAAAGCCTCCTGGCTTAAATTTTTTGTTTGAACTTAACCAACACTGATTTTTCTTATGGTTTCTGACTAGCAGTTTTAACCTTACTTTAGAGTGGTAGGACGGTCATACGACTCAGGAATATACGCATAAGTTTGTTTTTGTATCTTCTCTGCTGTCACATGTAATTAATATTATGTACTCATTTCATAAGTAGCTACAGCGCTATATTCATATTATGATTATATAAAAGAAGATACTGAATGACTTCAGAAGAAAGAGTATCACATATTTCACTTATATAAATACAATGAATTCTGATGCAAACAAGAAAATCCTGTTTTCCTCACTGCCCCTATATAGCATGAATTGTTGAACTTACTACTTACTATATACCATGACAGACTCATGAGTCCACATTATCATCTTTTTGAACAACAGAAGATACTATTTGGGTAAGGAGATAAGACAAGTTTAAGTATTGGAGTGGTGCTATGCGAAGTGTAACTTTCATCCTCGCCATATTGTTACCATTCGTTGACTCGCTCACCACTACATTCTACCAAGTACGCATTATGTTTGAGTTGACTGATTGTGTCTGAATGATTATCATTGCCACTCTCTTCGAAAATCTTGATTTCAGTTTCAGTTGGAGTTCGCGAACGACTGTTCTTAGCAGCAATTAGTATTGTCAACTTGACAACCACACAATTTTCGCTAGAAAGGACGGCAAAAGTTGTATCATCATGGCAAGCAAAGTTGCTGAAGGTAATAAGTACCTAGATTATTAATTACTAAAAGGTTTTATGTTACTCTGTGGTAGCATCAATTCTATGAATATAGTGTTATTTATATTTCACATCTATATTATTTAGGAGTTCATCCAATTCCCCCTGAACTGCAAGTAAAGCAAAACCTGGAATACTGGGAGAACCGTTACAAATGCCGTTCCATTCAGTGGCACATTGACGAAGTTCACCCACAGCTACTTCGCTACCTGAGCCTACTAACAAAGCAAAGTGCAGAGCTGCCGGAAACTGGGAAAAAACTGAAATTTTTCCTGCCGCTATGTGGGAAAACAAAGGATATCCCTTTTCTTGTGAATCTGGGGTTTGAAGTGTTTGGTGTGGAAGCTGTCGACTCTGTCATTGAGGAACTCATCAAGGAAAACAATCTCGACCTTGTCTATGACGAAAGCAAGCTTTTATATCACAACAAGGATGGTTCCCTCAAAATCTACTGCGGGGACCTTTTCAAATGCCCTATTGAGGAATATGGCCCATTCGACTGCGTTTGGGATAGAGCATCCTTCATCGCTTTGGATTTTGGATTTCGACCAGGCTACTTGGACATGATGAAGCGTGCAGTAGGATATGGAACTGCAAGTCAACCCGACTTCCGTTACTTACTCCAGAGTGTAAAGTACGACAAAACTAATTTCGGAGGACCACCCCGCTGTGTGGATGCTGAGGATATTCAAAATTTCTTTGCAAGCTGGGCAGATGTCACTTGCTTGGAAAGCAACTGGGTCAATTTGGATCATCCATGCAGACTAGTTGCTGGCTACTTTGAGGACGATTTTTTCGAAGAATTTCACATGATTCAGCCAAAACAGCAGACCAAGTAGAAATTCCCTAGTTACCGAATGTCCGTCCATATGGCTCTACTCAAATTAATTTAATTTTCAATAAAATCTTGCCATCAGCAAAAAAAGCAAAGGAAATATATATACAGGTAGATAATGTAATGAAAAATAAATAAAGCAGAGAGAACTTTCATCATCCTTTTAAATTGAACTTTTTTTATCGCCTTCTTCTGTTTATTATTATTTCACACTTCATTTTTACTATTGCACATCTTTGAATACTTTATGAGGACAAGAGGAATGAGAAGAGGCAATGCTGAATTAAATTCTCAGTACACACACGTCTTGTGCGACTGTTTCTGTTTATTTTTCTTGTTCATTAGCACCAGCATCCAACGTTCCACACCATTTTACATGTTATTGAAGCTTGTTTTTCCTGGAAAAGGATTCTACTCATTAAAAAACATCTTTGGTACACCTTGTACATTTATGATGGCAATAAAAGAAGCATGCAACAAAACTGAAGCAAATTTTTGAGCTTTTTAAAATTGAAGTTGAAAGGAAAGAGTAGAAGGGAGAATGTGCATACATTTTTATACGCACTCATGATGGGAATTGAAGAGCTTCTGTTTTTTTATATCTTGACATGAAAATGCTAACGAGCAAGAGAAGAAGAGGAATGTCATGCATGAGAGAATATTACACTTTCGCAGAGGTGGCAAGCAAGCGAGGAAAAGAAGAAGGAAATCGGAACGGAACAGACAGGAGACGCCGCTTGGAATTCGTAAAAGAGGATAAAATATATTTTGTGAGGAAAAGAGATTTACTTAAAGTTAACATGTTGAAAATCGTATTTCGGAAGGATATAAGAGGAAATCCGTAAAAGGTGATAACGATAACAATGATTTTCATATGAGAGCAGAATACTAACAGGGGTGAAGGAGTGATGACTCTAATAAAAGAGAGGGTTGAAGGTTTCACGAGTCTAAGACCAAGATGCGGTTGGAAACGCTATTTTTCAAGTAGAAGTGAGCTGAATGCATGGAAATACGTAGAAATTCATTTAAAGCAGGATTCATTAGCACGTGCTTGATTCTAGAATGATTGCAGCATTCATTTTAGACGTCATCAGAAGCAGATTTGTCAGTCAAATAGAAGCTGGATCTAATTGGGATAGAATATTTGCATACTCTAAAGATTTTTTTTTTGCACTTGGAGAGAATGATACATAAAAACAAGTGGCAATTTTAAAGCCATTGTCACACATGACCCTTTGACCTTATTTTGTTATTCATGAATGGAAACGTATAGGAAATAAGAAAGTTACCATGTACTTTCCAATCCCAGTCATTATAATGTATTCAATATAGCTTATGCTTGATAGGATTATAATGTGCCAATTCTGGCATCAAATTATATCATAGTATAATTTTGATGGAATCCGTTGTATACTATTATATATAGCCCTCAACGTTAATATAAGCAGTTATCTTTCCCCTTGTGATTTCTTTCGAAGAGAAAGACGAAGTAAACAATTACTGAAGCTGTTTCACTGTTTCCATAGCTAAAGCTATTGCCTCGCTTGGTATCTCGTTGTCTCTGATCTGTTATGCGAAAAGACTGACTTTTATTAAAATATCTAGTTCTTCAGCCGAACACAGATGCTATTCCCATCATATATAAATCAATACTACAAACAAAATGTAAGCTTGCAGGGATAAACGGGAAACATTTTAATCTCTACACTCGACAAAGCAAAAAGACGTCACAGTGCTCACTCGATGCACACTTTGTTTAATGCAGAAAAAGTCTCGAAGTGTTTTTTATCTCTCTGTTTATTTCGATTTCATTTTAAATGATCGTTGTCTCTGCGATCACAGTACAAAGATATATCCTTGTAGCAAATTCTCAAATTCTTATAAAGGGATATAGTCGACAAAAGAGGAAATCAAGACGTTAAGAGTCAAAAAGTGTTTATTTGGAAATCCAAATAATAATAATACACTATTAGAACAATTTGCTACACAGAGACTATATAGCGATTGCACACAACAGCGTTGAGCGTAGTATGCGAAAATGTATTATTGAGTGTTTATTATTATTTCCTCTTGGAGGAGAAGAAGTCATTAATATTTATTGATATTTGCTGCAATTTCATCGATTATTCATTAAAATAAATTTTACAACGCTTGCAATGCTAACTACTAGTCACCCTCTACTTAGAAGAAGAATTTAATTTGAGCACGACTGTCACAGCTTTATTCTCGTGTTTCCTGTAAATATCCATTTGTATATAAATACCTAAACATTAGAATTTCGATAATCGACCGATAATACCATGCGAAAGCATGTTACGTATGAATAATTGTGTAAATGTACGAAATTTTTTTATATTTTCAATAAATGAAAAGCATATGTAAAACATGAAGAAACTTTGTAAATATCGTAATTTTGGTTTATATAAACGATTTTTACGTGTAGTAGTAATATAAGGTAATAATGTAATAAATAGTTCTCAGCAAAATTGTTTTTGTGACAATATTTTCATACATGTATGTGGAAGTGGAAAAATGAAGCCTGGCCTTGGTAGGAAGAATATTGACTGCACCAAAGCCTATTCTGCATGTACATTGTACTTATATTACAGAACCGACATCATTTCATTAAATTTTAATGAATACATCACCAATTGTACGAGTACTTACGAGCAAAACTTTACCGTACTGAAAAGTAAGAAAATTATTTGCCGTCTCCTTTGGAGAGACGAAGTTTTTGAAAATGCACTAATAGCTGTTATGCATGCTACTGGTTCATACCCAATCCATTTGGTTTCAAATCATTGATTCTACTTCTCATTTTTCATCAAATCGCATCGTCGTGAAAAAATCATATATGTAGATTATTAGGAGAAAAGACGTAGGCAGAAAGTCTTAAGTAAAAATCAAACCCCATAAAAATTCCCGGAAGTACAAATCAACTTCATATATTTTCATTCCCGAGAAATTCTGCACTTTCCATTTGACATTTTCCCATCAGCCTAAGTAGCTTTTCTCGGAAGAAATGATAATAAGCTGATTGACAAAAAAGAAACTAGATTTTTACACACAAAAAAAATAACCCACCAACAGGAAAGTCAAATTTAAGTAATTTCTCTTACCATGTCAAAGATTTGAGTGAGCGTAATGCCCACATGAACGACAACAGCATGACTAGCATTCTTCACCGGACGTACATCCCGCTCGTAACCTCGCATGAGTTGCTGCAACAACAACTTTTCCTGTTGTTCCCTCAAAACGCCATCCTGAGGATGAGCATTTCCACCAGTCTCTCCGCCCCCACTACTATCGTCCACTAGAACATTACCACTACCAGATTCACTTAAATCGTCATATTCATCTATTTGACTGCCTTGATGCTTCTGATGAAGATGATGATGATCGAGTCCTGCACTTCCCCCAATTCCCGTACTAGTCCCTCCACCAACAACACCACCACTTGTGCTATGAACACCACTGCTCCCACTGCTGCTGGTGCCTTTTGTGGAGCGAAGTTTCTCGTGCACTGCGGCAACCATCAGCGGTGGGGAGGACGGGTCTCCTGGGTTTTCTCCGGGAGAAAGTTGCTCGAGTAAAGTGAAAGTTTGTTGGCTTTCCCCATCTTCCATCCCATCCTGGTGACTATCCTCGACAAAATCGGGGTAGTTATTATCATAATTTGTGTAATAATTATCGTTAAGATTTTCTTGCGGTTGTTGCTGTTGATGATGATGACGAACATGATGATTGCCAGGGAAATGACTCTGTTGGTGAGTGCTACTTCGATGATGAGTATTATGATCTCTATGTCGTTTGCCGGAGGAATGGAGGTACTTTACAGTTCCCCCTCCAAATGTTGATGATGTGGACATGTCGTGATGATCTCGATGATGTTGTGGATGATGCTCCTCTGAGGACGAAAACGTGTGCAGGTGGAAAGATGTTGTTTCGGAGGCGACCAGACCTATTTGGGAGGCAGATTTGTCCTCTGGATAGGAAATCAGAGAAGAATCATACATTTTTTTCATACATTTCTTCGTCATTTTTTAGTAATTACAAAACTTTTGGCGTTGTCGTGATTGGTATTCTCCGGAGAAATCAGAATCCTACCACTACGTGACAAGAAACTCGAAAGAAAAGAATGAAATTGTACTTCCAAAAAATATCAGTTATCATTTTTCATGTACCAGCTATCTTTGTCAGCTTAGTACTACTGCTCACATAACCTTCTCTTTTTTTCATAGAATCAACCACTAACAAATCCCTTTTCCATTTCATAGCAAAAAGAATCACTCAGCTTCCATCTAGAGAGGGGGCAAAACCACAGGAAAAATCCGTTTTCCATTTACTCTTAACCATAAATCTACATACTGCAAACCAGAAAAGGGATTATAATATGCTGTTACGTTACACATGACGACAGCACAACTCGACAACGCCAACTTAATGAATGAATGAACAGACGCAAAACAAGCTGGTTAGTTGAGTAGCAATTCCCAAAAGGGGGCTCAACACAGAACAAAAAACTCATAATCAGTAATAACACATTTTCTCTTTCTCCTTCAAACACCTTATGTCACCCAGAACAACTGTGAAATTCGTTGTATAACATGACATGAATATGAATTGCGTGGTGATGGAGGTTGGAGGCTGCAGGATGATGGAAGAATTGTGAATATGGTGAGGAGGAAAACAAGCGAAAATTGATGGCGAGCTTTACTTTTTTTCTTTTTTTTTTGTAGGATGAATACTTACACTTGCTTACTTCCATGTACTCTAACACCTTTGTAATATATTGTAGTAGCATCTGTTATCGTTGAAACCTTTCAGTGTAACATAGCTACGTATGTATTAGCATCCTTGAAAATTATTAAGTAAAACTTAAGAGAAAGGGGGACAAGGGTGAAAGCAAAGATGAAAGTGAACAAAATAGGAAGTCTCATTTTTTCATATCAGGGCTTCATCACTTTCATCGTCACCCAACAGCTCGTTGTTAAATAGAGGGAACGAGATATGATGAAGTAGCTACTCTTCTTGAAACAAAAAGGATCGTGAACTCCTTTTCTTTTGCAAATTTATGAAAGAGGAACGAAGGTGCTAACACATACTTAAACGAAGCTTTTCACAAGATGAGTATTACGTGTAATTAAACTTTTAAAATAGACAAAAGGAAATCATTCACAGGGCACGTCCATTTTGTTGCAAAAACCTTGCAATTCTTTTCATTCACGAAAGTGTCTCTAGCTCGGCCCTCGAACATTACTTTAATTAGAGTTGTTGAGTGCGTGCTCCTGTATCTCCCA
Organism: Willowsia nigromaculata; assembly: GCA_034700605.1. NCBI lineage: Eukaryota > Metazoa > Arthropoda > Collembola > Entomobryomorpha > Entomobryidae > Willowsia > Willowsia nigromaculata. The sequence goes on along the minus strand of JAQIXX010005098.1, from coordinate 6,027 downwards.
CTTTTGTTCTCTTTTTTTTATAAAGAAATCGAGGATGAGAAAGACTTGCGGATGATATAGTTTTAGAAGAGTAGGAAAACAAAAAAGTTTAAGTGATCTTCCTCTCACCAGGACCGATATTGTTTGAACGAGAAATAAATATGGGACCAGGACAAGATTGCATGTTTTTCGCGAATGGGATAGAGCTGCATGTCATCACGATTCACGAGGAAAAAACTTTCGTTTTTATATTCATTATCTTCTTTTCTATCTAAAAGTTAGTTCTCTTGTTCTTCTTAATTACCACCTTAAGGCATTTTATTCTTTTGAGTTTGGCATAATGTGTACTACCCTCAGCATGTTTTCTTTAATATGTACTAATATATATTCCGCCTCTAAATCAATTTTTCATCTTGTAGTAATAACGCACAAAAGTAATAAATTTCAGTAATATACTTTCTCTATTTACTCCCAATTAAAAGAAACAAGCTGCAGATAAATCAACCGAAAGAGTTTATTCTTTTATGCGCAAACACGATAAATGATGAGCCTTTGGCCATGTTTTTCTTTTGCATTAAGGAAAAATCTCATTATTACATAAGCTGACTTGAGTAATATATGAGCTACCTACCTAGATTGGATATGATATGGGGGTGTGCATTACATTTATTTCCAGGAAGCACCAAAAGTTAATGCTGCCTCGTGATTTTTTAAATGGGTTTTGATATGCTAATGCAAATTAAATACCTACGCAGTTTTTTAGATACCTTCCCTACATGATTTGCTCTCGTTCTCCTTTGAAGTGATCTCTTAAGATTCCTTTTTACTCTGTTCAGGTATACATTTAAATCTAAAAGCGAAATTGGATCATGCCTACATAATGTACATGCATATATAATCCTCTTTACTTTCTTTTTTCGTTTGCATGTTTGTTGTTAGTTTTTTGTTGACTTACTTATAAGGCCGCCTCCGATACATGCTCCAAGGAGCCATAGGAGAGCCAAGTGAGCTTTCCAGTGTAATACTGAGCAAACCTGCAACCACATCGCCCACCACGACTATGACACCACCACACACACCAACTCACCACCACTAAAGTAACTTTTCTACACTTTTCACTTTATTACTTTGCTTTAAAGTCGAGTTTGAAGATTCCGTTTTTCCAAAACCACGTCTCCCACTCGTTCGTAGTAACAGGAAACTCGTGGTGAAAGTAACTGCTATATAGATAGTTTTTCGTTTTCATTTCACCCCTTTCACCTTTTCGTCACGCTACTACTCTAAAACACAGCATCAAACATTCACATCTCCCCTTTAACTCCCTAATTCCCACCAGGTAGACTTTATGACTGGTTATATTAGAGTTTTTTCCGTGAGTACATTACTCACTTAAAATCTCAAGCCTTATAGAATGCGACAGGTGTATTGTTATCTTAGGAAATTAAATTTTTATTCAATGAGTTACCCAATCTCCTTTTTCAAGGTTTCTCTGATTATTCGTGAAAAAATAGAAGGAAAGGCAGCAATAAAAATAAACAGGAGCACACAACTCTTTGTGCAGAAAAAGCCGGAAAGTAGCTGTCCATGTTTTGCGTTTCATTTCATTATATGAACTAGTTTTTTTTTCGCTTTCATTTAATTTTTAAAATGAAGTATCCCAACAATAAATAGTCGCCTGCTTCTTTTCTTCGTCATTTCATATCAAAAGTAGTCTTCAGAAAGGCGAGTAGAATGAATGTATTATTATTATTAAATGATGGAAGAAGAAGCCTTTTCTGCTCCGTTTCACTCCAAAAAGCTTCTTCCACCACTCCATTCATCTTATATTTTTTTCCTTGTGAATTCCTCTCCGTCGGGTGAAATCTTTTCTCTGCTTTCTCTCCGCTCTACATTCTATATATTCCTCCTTTCTTAATTTGTCGGCAAAGTCTATGACTGACGACAAAGGCGAATTAGATGACAGGATAAGAAGAGAGAAAGCTATTGCGTAAACATGACGAATGAGAATAAATAGAAAGGGAGATATATGGACTCTGGAAGTAGCATATAGTACTAAGAAATTATTATTGTAAATCCATTCATTTATTCAGGCAGTGAGATGCAAAAGGAGCTCAACGAAAATACCTGGTAAGTATTGAAGAAGAGAGAACGCAAGACCATTTTACTATTCAATCGCACAACAATGGCTTCTTTTCCTATTAGATCATAAAACTTGAATGAATGAACATAAAGAGAGCTTTGCTAAACAAACAGAAAATTATTCTTGTTTTCTCTAATTCCGTAATAATCCTTCTCCACCAACATGACGACTTGGCCAAGTTGAATCATCCCAGCAACTTTTTATTTTTCTCTCTCTCCGTTCATATCTGCCTTGTAATTTCCTCCAAACAAAGGAGCCCAGCAGCCAAAGCCACAAAGTCTCGCTATTCAGCCGCTTTTATTCACTTTTTTCACTTTCAAAGGATTCTTCTGTAGTCCAGTGGGATCCCACTAGTATACCTCCCTCGAAGAAAATTATTTTTCTTCCTCTATTTTTTCCTGCGCTCGTTGATTTTTTCACCTTTTCCACACTAAATAACACACACACATATATGACCCTTAATCCAAGATCCAACTCACCCCAGAGACTCTTCCAGTACTCTGTATTTACTCAGGTTACTTGGTACTTTGGAACTCTGTTCGCATTTTCGTCGCGTCGTAGACCTACAATCGCTGTTTTTATCAGGAAATTCCCTTTATGAAGTTGATGGTTATGATTACTTAACAAACTACAATGAATAATGGATAATCCCAAAGGACTATATACCATTAACTTTTTTGCAGCAATATAGCCGACTCTTTTCTTCTGCCGAAATTGAATCTTTTTTAAACTCAAATCTACATCCTTGTCGCTGTACCAAAGCCTTCGGATTAAATGGATAAAGAACGACACAAAAAGAAACTCACACAAAAAAATAATAATAAGACTAGTTAAAGTAGCCAAGACTGCCAAGAGGCGTCTTTTTCCTTGTGTTAAAAAGCCAGTGACTTGTTTCCAATGGAGATATAGGGGCAATGTAAAAAAAATGTAGGGTATCAACCCTATATTCACTGCTGCTCACTCAACATCCGGCCACAGAAGAGAGAGGCAAAATATTTCACAGGAAAATATTCTCTTCATCGCTTCCCCTTTTTTCCTGCCCGAGAAGAGAAAGTGGAAGTTGGAAGGTGAGCTTTTATAACAGTAGCTTTGCGTGTGTGAGTGTTGTCGTGGAGAGAGTTGGCTGCAGAATGAAGGCAACTAGAAAAGCCAGCTTTCACTGAAGTTTTTTTCTACTTCTTTTTCTCTTCAGCGCGACTAAAAGTTGGGTGGAAGTTCTTTCTTGCTTGCTGGTCTATAAGCCTAGTGAACCAAAAGATCGAGGGGAAAAGACGGACGGATAACATGACATGACTTGCAAGCAGAAAATAATAATAAACCATATGAAATCTGCACGGACGAGTTGGCGAATTTATCAGCGCTAAAGTTACAATGTTTGTAGGCAACTCCGCATGAAAAAGGAAGCTGAATCGTGGGAATTTTTTTTTCAAGAGTTGTCTATGCATTTGGAGATGCAGTCGAAAGCATTTTCTCTGTCTCTCATCTTCCGACGCTCGCATTGCTTATTTTACTTTCAAGAGATGATCCCAATAAAAAATGTTTCCTCTTTTCTTCTCTGTGTCCATATGTATGTTATTTTGAAATTATGATGATGATGTTACTGCCACTGTGCCTGCCTGCCATTAATCTGATATCATCATTAGGATTGGATCATTATAAAATGATCCTGATCATCATCCTCCTAATCGTATCAGGAAGGGGGAAAAGGATAAAAAGACCACCCAGAAGAATACATAATAGAGAGACTAGACCAGAGGATAGAAAACTAGAACCAGGAAAAAAGATGAAAGAATATTATGATAAAAGGTATATAGATGGAGGTGAACAGGGAGAAAGCTGTCAGTAAATCAAATAGAAATATACGGAGAGAGAGAGTGTGTGTGCGTGCGTCTCTAACAGCTCTATACAATATAGCGACAAAGGCTGGAAGGAAATGGAGATCGGATTTTGTTTTTTGAGAAACTCTTAAAAAGTATACATTATTATGGAACAGGAGATATTTTTCTGATATAATATTATGCAGTAAAGACATCGTCGTAAGTGGCTTTTGGGAATATATGGCTGCATCGACAAGGGTGAAAGGGCTCATCATGTTTCAAAAATATGCTACTTGAAGTATTCAAAAACAGCAATAAAGCAAACAAAATCTGTTATACAGTGAATCCATAAAGAAGGAAAACACCATGTGTGGATGACCCCTGAATATTTTATGGTTTTGATGTAGACTCCATTTCTCCGGCTTTTGGTGATGATGATGGTGGCGAACCATATTTTAATCCGTTTTGCACAGCTTGAAACCTTTCTTGCGTAAAAGACCTTTTTTGTCGAAGAGGTCCCAGATGCTTGATGCCTTGTCTAGTTACCTACTGCACTCCCTTTCGAATCGCTGCCTACTAGTATATAGCAAAATGCCCGGTCTGTCTGACTTTCTCCAGAATTCTTCATCCAGCTAGCTTGGTTGGTCCATTGAACTATTTTCTATTAAAAATATACAATAAATACATAAAAATAATAAGGCCTTATGGAATTATGTTTTCTAATATAGCTGAGCTGACAGCTTTATTCATCGACAAGTTTCTCAGAAAAACCTAATGCTCTCCAGTCTCCAGAGAGAGAGAGTCACAGATAAAGCATGCTCACAGAAGAAGAGTGAGTCAACTACTCCATTATAGAATAGACAAGAGGATATATGCTGCTGTTCTGATGCTGCTCGTGGTGAAGATCACATTGAGAAAAAAATGAAGAAAAACAAACAATTTTTCAAAGATGCATGATGGATATTGGATTTAATCGAAACAATTTTTCCTCTTCCTTGCCTTCCTCTTCCATATCACTCTAAAAATTGATGTTGGAAAGTAAAGCGTGCTGAACCCAAAAAAGGCAACTCGGCTTATATTTTATATCCTAAAAGGGTTTGGATCAACAGCAGCAATATTCACTTTGGAACCAAATAAAGTCTTCTCCAGAGTCAATCCAACCGTAATATGCAACATGACACGTTATAGGAAACAGGTGTACTGTTGTCATGAAATGAACGAGTTAGCATCCCCAAAATAATGTGGAAAACTAGTAATACACTTTAGATTTGTTTTTTCAATGCGAGATATACGTTATATTAATTCCGTTTTTCAATAATAATCATTACAATTAGAAATAGTAATAATAAATGATGACAACAATCATCGAGTAATCATAATTAAATAACTAATATTCTATTCATGCTGAAAAAATGCGAAAATCATCAACAGAGAAACAATGAGTGACTAAAATTGACGTACAAATCCGATGAAATATTTTTGCTTTTAGATCCTCTTTCTTAAATAGGCAATAACGGCATGATAGCGATCGTATTTTTAAGATAGATCATACATTAATTATTATTCTCAATAAAAATTCTAGTAACTTTAATCATTTTTGCTTAAAATGGTCATCATTTTACTCTCTCCAACACTAACGCAAAGCATGCTGCGCGCCTGCTGAGGAAGGCCCCGTTGAGTTAGGCGAAGAAGAAGGATGATGAAGATGTTGATGATGGACTAGTGGTCCCGTTCCACCGTTCGGAATTGGAGTGGTATTGTATGGTGCATGCTGCTGTTGCTGAGGAGGTGGTAGATGACTACTAGTTGGCCAATACTGATGACGATGCTGTTGCATGGACGATGACTGAACGTAACGCGAGAGAAAGGGGTTGTGTGAGGCAATATCGTCCTGAGAGTGATGGGGAGTAGGCACAGGAGCCGATGCCGCCGTGGAGCCACCACCTGGAGCGGACGATGACATAAAACTGTTACGAGGATATCGGGATGCGGAAGCGTCCATGCTGGTTAAAAATGGGAAAGTGAGTTTCGTAAAGGAATTCACTCCAGTCACTGCTGATGAAGATTCTGGTGGTGGAGGTGCTGAGCTAG
>JAQIXX010005097.1:0-14657 GCA_034700605.1 Willowsia nigromaculata | reverse complement strand
TGTTGGCAATGCCATTAATGCACTTCTGAATAGCTACATTGCTTTTGTTTGTAATGGTCATCGCTTTTGGTGGTCTTCTAGTTAATAACTTTGTGAGATTGGATGCGACAACCGCGACAAATGCTTTGTTTGTTTTGTTTTGTTTTTCTGTCCTTACGTGCAAACATGAATGCATCTCAAAAACAAGCTGTAACAGTTAGCACAAGCATCATACTGAATTTTATGAGGTGCGGAGAAAAAATCATATGAAGCTGTAATTTGCCACGTGGTCAAATACGAATTCGGGTCACGACTTAAATTACACATTATTTACATACCCCAACGTGAAATTAAATATATGCCCGCTTTCTTTGTGTTGGGGAGCCTTGTATTCCAGCAGTACAATACATGCATGCATTTTTTGTTGGTGTAGAGAGACTATGTCAATCATGTACAAAATTCTGCATCCAAAAAAATGTCGGAATGAAATATTTAGAATCAAATTGACGATACACAAAATAAACTGTCAATGACTCAATGAGCATGCTCGATCATTTCACTATATCATTCTAAAGGACATCATATTTCTAATGTACTGTAAATCATGCGGCAAGCTCTGTGAAACAGGATCGACTAGAACGCTATTACTTCTTGAAAGTTAGGAAAGGAGGCAAAAGGTTACCGGGAAAAATACTATAATGGGCTATAAAAGTTGATGTATACTTTTGCCTCACATTATTTTTTTTACTATCAAATCATGTATTAATGAATAGTCAGGCCGCCAGGCGTCAACGGAACAAAAACATAAATACTGAAATTGAAAGGCAATTATGCGATGAAGTATACACAGTATTGAGATGTTTGATAGTGTATACGGATGACAAAGATACTTAAATTATGAAACAATGAGGACATTAAAGCGCAAATTGTAGTTTGGAGAATGAACTAATAAATCGTGCAATACCCTGGCATGACATCAGCTATTTTAAGGTCATGCAGGTAAACAGATTATTGTCTATCGCTCATCATTACTGTGCATGGAGAGATCAATGACACTTTTAAAGCATGAATTTCGGGGAGGATATTAAAATTGATGAGAAATATTTGCAATCATTATAATCGACTTGGCAGTTACTAGTCATCAAATTACATGAGAAACAATAAGTTTGAAGAGGGAGAGTTAAATGGATCATTAAACGATATTATGTAGCTGTTATTGAATTAGAAGTTTATGAAGATGCTCGTTAAGATCTTGTTGACATATAATAAAGAATGTTGGAAAACATTAATAATTGGATGGAATTGTGCAGTATTTGCATTCAAGGGCTAAAAATGTCATTTTAGTATTCTCTTTCTTGCATTTGGTAAGGTATCAAATGGTTTGGAGCAAAAGATTTCAAAGAAAATGAGAATCATGTTGTGGACGTGATGCGGAGGCAGAGAGCGGATGTTTATGAAACTTTGCAATAAATAGTTAGAAGACAATTTTTCCCCATTCTGGGGCTGAGAGAAATAACACATCTCAAGTTACTGAGATGAAAAGTCAGTCAAATAAAATGTGATGAGGAATTTTATGCTTGTAATCACCCTTTCTCAGCATGCATTATGTGAGAGATGTGAAAGAAGGAGTGTGTGACGGTTGACGTACAGATCATTTACAAAGCACATAGAATGTATGTAGTATGTGAAAATGAGATTTTTTCCATCACATTGCTACGACCATGTAAGAATGGGTGTGTTGAAAAGTGTTAAATTTGACACTATGAGCAAACAGAAATCCAATACTGAAATTAACACATTTGAACATAACTATACTTGCCTTCTTATACGACATTTTATAATTTTGTGTGATTATAAGCAGAACGTGATATTAAGAAAGGAAAGGTAGAATACATTAAATATACATATGTATAAAATATTATTATGGCTTCATTTTGGTGAATGGTGACCAAAGTAGAAGCACAATAAACTCAAAACCAAATTGACGAGGTGGTATAGACTTTTGACAGATCTCATTTGCAGAGAATTTTCTCGCTTCCCTGCACTTCTACATAGAACTATTTCACAGCAGGGTAGGATATTATAGTGAACTCTATATCTCTTGGAAATTAGAAGTCAAAGGGTCATGATCATGTCAATAACACTAGCACTTTATAGGCATTCATCCAGATAACCATAAACACGATCGGATCGGAGCAATGCTCAGCGCACTTTTAACGTTAGATGAAACTTTAACTAAGAGAAACACATGAACGATTTTTAATAAAAGCTAATGGAAAAAAAGATAATACAATTTAACGTTTCATAACATAATGCAAGCAGCCATCACAGGAAACTGACATATTGGTGACATAAAAATCGAATGGAGAAGGTGGCTAATTATTGCTCTTAAGAATTTTTCAGTACCTTACTTGCATTCATGCACATCATTCACGAAGACTATCATAATTCCACAAACAACCACAAACTTTAATGGTGACATACATACATTTGTATGTCACAATTTATACAAGTATGTAAGAGTACGTGAAATCAGAAAATTTTAGCTCTTTTTTGTCTTTATGCCCTGCAGCCTTGCAGTTTATGATCATCAACAGGAACGGTACCACATTTGTGTGGATAGAGCAGAAAAGGTGTAATTTGGAACGTCGTGTCCAGTAATTGATGGAAATGTATGTGAAAATTCAATTGGCGAAAGGAATAGCTTGGAAAACATTTTGTTCTAATTCTAAACTGAGCATGCATACAATTATGTACATTATTTGCTGGCCTTGTACTGCCCTGTAGTAAAACAAAAACACTTTGCTAGTGTACTGCTTCAGGGGCAAAGTGCATAGGGTAAACCTGATAAATGTAATACTGAAGTTTTAATTACACGCAGTTAGTTATTACCTTATGGCATTCATAAAATGAGAAGCAGTACAATTTTTCAAATGTTTACAATCGGCATGGCATGAATTCAGATTGATCAACACACCAAAATTTTGACTGAATCTCTTTCCTCATCTGACTTGGATCCCAATTCCAACTTATTTCGAATTTCAGTCAGAAATCCATATGTTGGACATTCATCGTTTCGGTCTGTACCCAAGTCTAGGGCACCTTAATAACTGGAGTCAGTGGTGGCGATGAAGATTATATAGTAGTAATCGTTCATTTTATTGATAAAATAAGTACTCTATTTTGAACTCTACGATTACGAACATTAAAGGGGTGTATATTATAATGAGTTCTCATAAATTTTATACCTACATTACTGGTTTTTTTATCTGATCATTTAGCGGAAAGAATATGTTTTAAACGCAACTTTGCCCTGACGGTATTACCATTGCTGCCGCTTTCTTAAGATTAAAAAACTGTCTGACAGATCCACTTTGCTAAGTACATGTATTATCATTCCTTTGCAACAAGCGCCCGGCGTTTTTTCACAGCCTGATGAGAATAAATACGGATAAATTTTTGCTTGCATGTACAAGTTGTGTCATTAAACGTGAGTTTTCTTTTTCTTCCCCGACAAACGTAAAATGGCATGAATCATGCCTCATGAATCAAGTCCTTAATTGATTGTAATAAAAAACGCTTCTCATTTTTCAACGTGATATCATCGTTGTAGTCCGATGCAGATTGCAAATAGCAGTGAAATATTTGAGAGAAAATACAAGGGAGTTTGTCGAGATACAAGATAATATAGCTAATAGGCCTTTTGTAAGTACAAATTGCATTTCACACTATGACACCAACAATGGCAGAATAAGATTATCACTACATGAAAGTACTCATCGCCAGCACCCTTTTCAAACGTATTAAAATAAGATGAACGATACCGACATTTATGAGATGTGCTCCACTGGATCGTGTGTAATCTTTAAATGTACTCCTTATCAATCACACATTATTAAACTTTTAAAGTGATTTGGATGATACCGAAAATGAACCATTATTAAAGCCCACAGCATATATACACATTATATATACATACGTAGCATAGCACATATTATTTGCTTGGATTCCGCACAACCGAGTGTTATTTCAAAGGCAATAATTAAAGATTGCACTTTTATTACCTTCGTACAAAAAAAAACTTCGTTTTGTGCATTGTGCATCCGTTTTTTAGTTATGTTCAGTCTACCCGAGTGCTAAAAACTGCGAACCCAAATTACTTTCACACAAACGTTTGTGTTGTATTAAGCATAACTTATGAAAGGTAGCAAGGCGTCGTTGTCCTCGCAAAATCCGTCGACGAAGATGAGGTCATTATTCTCTTTTGTTTTAAACGACAGCTTTTTCATATTTATTATATAGCGCAGCACAGCAGACATGCTCAAATTCATAACCATCTATAATCAAAGGAAATTGACTAAAGATTTTAAAAATACATCTATATGCTGTGTAAAACGACTTGAAGGATGGTTTATATCATCATCATCAGTGGGTGCATCATCCATCAGTGTATCGCCACCATCGCATGATCTTTTTACGCTTTTCATTTTATGCATTTCTATGCAATAGTCTATGCATTTTTATGTGATTTTAAGTAGCAATGAAAAAAATGAAGTCTTCCACAAGTTCCACAACCCTTCTCTTACAACCGAATTGCATCCTCTTTTATGACCACCAGACCACTACCGTCAAGTGCATTAAGCATTAATTTTTCGAAAAAGTCATTCTTCTCAAGCATAATTATCATTGCAGTAGTGGAGTCATAAATGTGATGCAGGAGGAGGGGCGTGATGAAAGTTTACAACAATGCATTAATGACGTCTGTGTGTAGTAATACCTGTAGCAGTAGTCGGTAGCGCACTGTAGTGGCATGGCGGAGACGAAATTTATAGCCTGTGAAAAAAGTCCTTGGAGTTTTATGTGCCTTCTTCGACCATTCTGTCTTACTTTTTCGCGATTTTCAATCTTTCATTGCCAAATCAGAAAATATAGGAAGCCATCAGCCTTGTGTTAGTTATGCATTTTACTGTACAGCTGTACATGCTAACAACGAGAGGGGCGGATGGAGATAAAACGTCAATTAGGTTTGGTTGTAACGCTTTAGTAAAATAATAGTAGGAAAAGTTATTAGTGTATTTTTTGTCTACAAGTCTCTGGTTTTGCAGTTTTTATTGCTCTCTGTGTGTACTAGTGCAGTTAATAAACGAGGAACGTTTTTTTATCGCATTGCATTTATTTGAATGATCTCCGTTGGTTGACTATTATTATTTTTTATGAGAAGCACCTCTACATTTCCGTTCACTTCTCTCATCTTCGTTTTCCTCTTTTGGTCTCAGACCGAGTCTGTCTAGTCTTTCTAGGCTGCTTGGTAGACCAACATTTAATTATTCAGATAGACTTTTTTATTATCAAGTTTTTCATGGACCTGCCAAAAAAAAACTTTAGTGTGAATGGAGTTTAGACGGGGAGGAGGAGGTGCACTGAAATGCAATAACATGCAGTTTTATTATTATCTTCTGTTTTGGCTCTCAGCGAGTTTTACTGTGTCATAAGACATGAAGCTGTTTTCACTGTATTATTGTAAGAAACAATAGAGGAAGGCGTGAAGTTGCATTCGTATTTTTACGACTTGCTTTTTACGAGCTTCGTTCATTTCCATTTTTCACATGTGCTTAAATATCCCTTCCAATCCTTTTTTTCTCAGAAAGGCCCATGGCATAAATATGATGGATTTATGATAAAACTGTTATAAAAATCGTTTGAAATGATATATTTGCTTCATGTCTGCTTAAATCGTGATTGCTTTGCCACAATCGGCATATTTATTTGAAAGATCTCTGCTCAGGAGTTTTGAATAATATGCACTCAGCCAAGCGTTTCAAACTAATATTTTAATGCTTCTAAACATGTACATAGAAATAGCATTTTAAATGAAAAGTATAATTCTGTTTGTCGGAACTGATTTTCATTGGAAGGATACTATTAATTCATGAAGTTAATGCAAGTACTATAATGATTTTTTGTATTGGTTTTTCTAGGAGTCAGCGGATGATCCTAAGGATTTGGACGACCACGTCGTAATAAAGAAAGTTCGGTACAGTAGTCCGAGCCCAATGACGTCACTATTTGAGTCCACATCTTGTCTGCCAACGAAAAAGAGACTGCCATTTATCCAATACTCGGACAACGATCAATCAAGTAAGATTGTCATCTCAAATTACGAAAATCCGATATCCAAGAATAGAAATGAGAACAAGAATGGTCATTTGATCTCATTGACATATGACGTACTATATTAATATTATAGTACTCTTGCACCTGAAATGCTAAAAAAATAATGACATTATGTATTGGATTGTAGCAATCACAAGTTTCGAAATGGAATCAGTCAAAAAACTGGTGCTGAGCAGAATGCCGGATGGGAGTGCTGAGGGTGTGGTTAGACTGTTGGATAAAATGGCACAGAGAATCTCAGCTCTCGAGCAGATCTGTAGAACGCAAGAGAAAACACTGAGGGACATTACGGAAACCAAGGTATGGTGTGCTAACTCTAACTTGTACTAACCTCCTTCTCTCTTCTTCTCTCACACTCAATCTCTAACAACTTTCTTCGGTAATTTTAACCAAAAAAATAAATGAAACTGTGATACAGTACTTTCTTCAAAAATAAGCATGTCTCTAACAATTTACTTTTTCTGGTTTTTTACAATAGTCTGGTGCAGAACTACAGGCCAAAGTAAACACGATGGAAGCCGAGTTGCACTCTCTCAAAAAGCAGCTTCTGCGGAGACATGGTCAAAGAGAAGAAATATAAGAATGAATTCATCGGAACAATTTATTAATCTTTTACGGTCATTTCAATGATGATATCCCATATTAATGTTTTCTCTCATCATTATCTTTAGTCTTTATTCAAATGTTATATACTTAGTATATATAAATATAATATTATATATAGATACTTATATAGAGCATATAGACTCAGTAAAAATATATAAATATTCATGTACAGAGGAATTCTGTGAAAAATTATTGTTTGTATTATGATGGGTCAGGAAAGAAGGTTTTGTTATTTTTTAGCTGGACATGTAGTGAGAAATGAAATGGGGATGTTTACGAGGTGACGGTTGTACAGACGGAAAAGTAGGAAGTCAAGACAAGTTCATTATTTCTCTCTTTCAAAAAGTCAGAAATTATTGATAATAGTAAGGAATGGAACAGAATGGGTCTGTTTTAATATGACTGTGACATGTGTGAAAGCTATAAAGAATATTTGAGCAAGCTAGAAAAAAAATTATTATTATGGATGGAATACGGAAGATACTATTTACTCTGTAATGAAAGGTAATTTATCTTTACAAAGATGTTTTAATATTGACTATTATTAGGTAGCATCCAGAAACCAAAAATCAAACCCTTTTTATAGAAAATTCCAAAGTTTAAACAGTAATTTAATTTAATAGAAACACCTACAGAAGGTATAATATGAATGCAAGAAGAATATCATTATTATTATTGGTTGCTTTTTAAAACTGAATTCTACAATTACATTATTAGAAAAAGAGTAAATAGATAAAAAAAAAGCTATTTAAATCATTTATTTAGATGTTTTCAAAGCTCCAGCCATTTCAAACCCATATGAATCCTTGGCTTGCCACTTGAGTTGAATGTCACAAATGCAGTTGTTCAGCAAAAAAATGGGGAGCATGGATTTGTAGGTTTTGAATCCTTTAATGATCTGGAACCTTGAAACATCTTTTATTACATAATGAGTACCTGAGAACCGATGTATGTTTATAGTTGATGATATATAGTCGTTCAGTAGTGCGGACGTGAAAATGTGAATTAAGTATGTATTGTATAGTTTAACGATTTATGGATGTACTGTTATTGTTATATTACCTGAAATCAAATTTGATACAGTAATGTGTAATTTTTAGTGAAACGATAGTGTATAGTAGATTATTATTGTATCATCTAGTGCGTATTTCATACTGACCATATTATATATATAATTGTACACATACATATAGTTATTATGTACATTCATAACAGATGATGGTTAAAATAAGATTATTTAACTGGTCTTATATTGTTACTAAATTGTCCTCATTTATGCTGTTAATTGTTGTATTGATAACTTGATCCGTTTTTACATTATTTACTGATGACGTCATCAGTTTTTTGTTCCCCACGTCATCTTTCCACTAGATACACAGTCCCGTCTTTTTGTTATCGTTATAAATTCTCGTGTACGTTTGCTGTGTTCGCTTTTGTTTTTTTTATAGCAACCAAAAAGTTTCAGCAAGTTATGTATGCCCCTCTCTCTAGCAGAGGAGTGTTTGAGGAGTAGTCAAATTACTCATGCATTTTACTTTAATTAATTTTTAAAATTTAATATCAAGAGTCAATGCTCATTATTGCTTTCTGAAGTTTGGAGGTTCAAAAACAGATTTTGGGCAAAACCCACTGGAACTACCTATTGGCCATTTTAAATGCAGAGTTTGTTTTTAGCAGTGGAGAATTGGTTCAAGTCAGGTCTTTATAACCTTTTTAAATAGTCGCGTAGCCTTGTAGTAAGGAAATGGTTATTTGTATGAAATTTTTAGATATCAGTGGCGTCTCACGTCAAACCGCCAACGTGATAATTGCAACAGTGCAGTGTCCGCCTGGGTTATTATTATTATTATTATTGCTGCACAAACCATATAGGCTCGATAAATTATGCTATATGACATTGTCACATTTTTCGACAAATAAAATTGCAATGAGTTTTATATGTGTATAAAAGTATAGGTTGGTATATATTATTAGAATGTCTCCGACTCTCCAATATGTTATACATGATATGTTTAATGAAGCGATTGACTTTATTTCGGAGTACGTAATTTCAAAACGTACTGGCCAGACTGCTGATTATCATTATTATTTTACTGCATTACTATAATATACAACTGCTGTAATACATTGTTATTATTCAACTTAATACTTATTACAAAAACCTGTGAATCATATAGTGAACGAAGCTATATATTAAAACAATAGCTATATATAAACACACCTATCCATATACCTATATACTTTATAGTTTTAACATAACAAAAGAATTGAACAAGAAAGAGAGGTGAAAAATGTTTGAAAAAATTGCAAAACACTGAAATAATAATGCGATGTTCTGTGAGGAATGATTGTATACATTATTACTACCAATATACATAGCTACTACAACTTGTACTACCAATATACATACATATTATCTACATAAATATATTGTACCAATTTTTAGTTGCAAGTGTAGCCCCTGCAAAACAAAAAGCTACTACAAAGAAGAAAGAAAAATAACAATAAACAAAGAATATAGCAAAGAAAAAACAGACTTGTTCAAAATTGTAATATTTATTTTAATTTATATGCATTTTGTATCTCATTAAAACATGAAAATCACAAACTATCTATGGAGTATGGGTTATCCCTTTGATCAAGGTCAGTCACCCAAGACGGCCTATTACAAATCGGAGTTGGAACTCGTAGGTTTATCTGACAATTTTGACATTTAAGTTTTCTCTTTGAATTCATAAAGTTGCAGCGTGGGCAGCTAAATTCAATGCATTTCACTTCTGATGATGATGACGAAGTTTGATGCTGGCATGTGTCCTGTTTTTTCTTTGGAGGACAGGCTCTATTGCAAATATGAAATCAATGTATTTAACTTTTCTTTTATGTATACATATTGTGGAAGAAATACATATTTTAGTTACTCACAAGGAACGAAACCAGCATTTTTTCATATGCTCTTCATATTCCAGCATACTCATATCTCTGATTTTACAGCCTGCAGTTCGAAAATCACAAATAAACACTCGAGCAGTAACGAGATTTTCCAGTGGATAGTTTCTCATTTTTGTAAATTTTGCTAAGCAGTAGGCACATCGTTGGAATGGTAAACGGGGGCGACACGAAGAACAAGAAAAGTGGCCGTTGACACAATTGTAAATTGGAAGATTTGGAATACAACGGCAAACAGGACACTCCACTGCTCTTATTAGATCCATGAGCTCGGGTTCATACTCTTCATCACTGAAGTTGCACCGCTGAGATGAAACTGGCTCCATTGGAAGACTGGAAATTTACGTTAAAAAATATACGCACGAGTGATCACAAGGATGAAACATAATGCAATAATGATTTTTGGTATTACTTCATTCAGCCTTCATAATAATGATCAGTCAAATAAAAAATACGCCCACATTTTCACTTTATACCTGATGTTGAAAACCCGAACGTCTTCTTGTGTTGGAGTTGGGAATGATGTTTCTCGGAATGCCATTTTGTTTTTCCGGTTGTACTCTGACCTCTGACGTGAGCTCCAAAAACTGACTTTAACTTTATAGAACGCTTATCAGAAGTTACTTAATGTCTTAATTAAAGTTACATCTGCATAAGCAAGTTTATGAATGGATTTGTTCAGCTCCAGCGTTTGGACACACTAAAATACATCTGGCTAACTTCGTTTTAGCAAGAATACGGTTTTAGATTTATTAGTCGTATGTATCAAAATCAAATGCATTCAAAATGTAGACTTATTTGGCTTGTCAATAGCTTTATCAGTTAGCTCTACACAATGCAATGTACAGATTTAGCTGCTCTTTTCTTTGCTTGTAGATAAAACTTTTACACAAACAACGGATTCATATTTCATTGTGTCAGTCAAAAATATTAGTTTGATACATTCTTGATTTCAACTTTCCTACATATTATCCCTTTCTCACACTTCACTAATGCACAATCGTCTTCGTAGAGTAATTGTAACCAGTAATGGCTACTTACAAATTACAGTAAATTTATATTTGTGCTGCAACAAAGATCAATACGCACATTTTTTACAATAATACCCAAATATGGAACACAATCCTTGTTTATTTCTGTGTGAACATTCAGTCGCAGTAATGCTGCGTATTTATGGTACATTTGACTTTTACTGCAAATTGAATTCGTTGATATGTTAAAGTAGAAGAGGTAGATGGGATGTCCAAACATTTAACACACTCAACATTTGATGGACAAAGGGAAAATGAAATGATTCGTTTTTTACATGTAGTAAAACTATTTGGTGTATTTTTTGATTTCTATGAATATTTGTTTTATAACACAATATTATAAGGCTTGTAGTTTACAAGTTTAGTTTCACCACATCGTCTTCCGTGAAGTTGTAGCATTTAGGGATTCTGCATTTCATGTGTAAGTAATAGGAAGACAAACCTCAAAGCTTCCTGAGTGGATGAGTTCAGTTTAGTATGGGAAATCACAATAATATTAGTACAAATATTTTCTCTTGTAGTTCCTCCTGCTCTTATCACAAAAAATGATAAGCGAGGACAGGGGCAGTAGGTAAATAGACAACGTTTCAACTATTTATTAGCAAATAATTTTCTGGTATTTTTAGTGATGGTTTGCAAATCTGCATTATATAGCTTTGTAGTTCTTTAGGTTATTCTTCCTGTTTGGATAAAATACTAAGCTTGTAATTTTTATTTCTCCATACTCCACATCCAAACTAAATGACTGCTCCCAGAATCCAGTTTCGGTGCCAGTATCGCGGTTGCAATGTTTGTAGTAAGCATGAATAAGATATAATTATTTTTAGTAACAAGACTAGAGCTTTAATTATATCACTCTAAAATACGACAGATTAACTTTCATTTTGATTGCTAATAATAACATATTTTTTAAGAAATGGATTATACAAGGACACTAAGGAACTTTAACAAAGGTAGCGTTGAGAACATTATTAACGGTTTAGCCAATTGGTACAAACATCAGCATTCAACTGTTTATCACATGTAAAGTCTAAATGGGATGAATTTCTTGTCAACTTTATGGCATAAACCAGTCAGTGCAGAGGAAAATATCACAAATTTGAAGTCGATGAGTGGGCAGTAGGATTTAGCATTTCTATAATACAATTAAAATTAAATATCAGGATTCATTTATAATAAATGATTGATCAAAATTGTATTCTCGTAATTCCCTTACCGTTTCTACAACAAGTTTAGTTCCACAGATACTGAAGTCGGCAATTGAACTACAATCCTTCTCATCCTTGACGAACGTTCCTAAAAAAGCACGCGTTGTTTAGACAAGAACATGAGGCATGAATATAATGCTGTAAAATCTTATATTTTTAAAAGCCTTTTCATTACTGTTTTCGAAGCACTTTGCAGCGCGTTCCAAAGCGTCAGCCTGCTCTGCCTCGGGAAACTCGTTTTTGACTAAGTTCACAAAGAGATCTTTGTCTGGAATGCCATCTTTCATCTAAAATCACAAATCACGCATGAATACGTCAGCTATACTAATGGAGTAAACTAAGAATTATAAAACGACGAATTTTTTTATATAATTTCTTACTCCACCAACGGCATCTGTTGTACAAGCGGCAATACACTGTAATTAAATATATAATGAGTAAATGCAAAGGAGTCATCTTTATATTATTGTTTTAATTATTATACTGTAACCAATAATAGATTACCGTACCTTGGGATCCTTATCTTTATACAATTCTTCGTTATTGCATGCTTTCAGTTTTTCCATGAGAGCTTCGCCAGGTGCCAACGTCCCATTTCTACAAATGAATAGTCCATTTCCAAACGCTGACTGTATTGAAAGGGAAAACAAGAATTTCACTAATTAATTATTTTTACAAGTTTTTACACAGATGGTTACTGATCAACGATCTCCATCGCATAAATATGCTTTGAAAATAAATGCCACTAATTACCGCTTGAGACACCAAAACTGTTGCAATCATACACGTGGCAGCAATCACGAAAATTGGTTTGTACATTTTGAAGAAAACTCCGATTTCCCACTTGTCCGAGTCAATGTAAATTCAAATGAATGCTATGGAATTGTTCAGAGCTTGCCAACTCCACACTCCTGTAGCAATCGTTTGAGGTCTAAAACAAGCAATCGTTTAAATATCCACGTTTTTCAACGACTATGGGCAAATGCCGGTTGTCAAGCCTTTTATATAAAGTGTAGCCAACCCAGCGTCAACTCGAATATCGTCCATCGTAATTTCTAGAAGGTGTATGCATAATTGATGATTATAAGAAAAATGTGCCCACCTCCTCATGCAGCAAATTAAAATATGAAATGGAGTGCGATAAGGGTTCATAATTTTTATTAACGATAAAAAATCTCTAATCTCTACCCTCAGTTGGTGGCACCATCGTAAGTAGCCCAGCACCATACCAAGCACTATAAATATTACTGTTCTTAATGCAGTTCTCAAACAGACAGTAAGAGAGGGTTTCCTTGAGAAGAGTTTTCCTTGAATGACTAATCTGAATTGTGTATTTTTACATGGATTATTATTAGTCAAGTGCATAGGCGCAGTCGAACCAGTAAGCATCTAAAAAATACCTTGATTTGGTGGATCTCAATTTGTACCATAATATATGCTTTAGTCTTAATCAACCAAGATGACAAGAAAAAACACAACAAAAATTAATGTCTGCTTGGATAATTGATGGATATATGAATAGCTAGTTATTGTCCTCTCACTCTGTAAATTATTCATGAAATAATGCTCATACATATTGCGGTAGTATCTCTATCATGCGATCTTTACCAGCCAAGCATCGCAATGACGTTACTTTCATTATTTAGCAAAATGCATTTTATGCTCATTTATTTTTTACATTATGTCATCTTACTCAGTGAGTTTCCACTAATCTTCCCAATCCTCCAAAACAAAAGTACAAAAGCAATAATGCTTCATTTTTTATAGTTTCATCAGCGACATCATTACAATTATCAGCACAAACCTATAAGAAAAAAGCTGACAAATTCTCTGTTTGTTTTAAAGTTATCGCAAGGAGAAGATTGGTGCAGAGTGACTTTGAGAAATGAAATAGTTCGCCAGAATTTCATGTCATCAGCCAAAGGACTGCAATATTGATGATTAAAAAAATATATCAATTATTTACTGAAGACGTACTGCTAGTATTGCAAATTGCAATACATAATTCCAACTGCAACTGGTAGAATTTCGAGCTAGTTATGTTGGGTTTGACTTCGTTTCCATAACCCTTGACAATGATAGTTGTGCAGTTGCATTTGATGCATTGACAATATGAGATATGAAAAGGTACATGGTACAAATTGGTTGCATCAATCATTTTTTCGTAGATTGTTGGACTGTGGTCGATCAGGTATGAAAGGGCCATATTGGGTTTTAATGGGAGGTGGGCCCAGACGGGTCAGTAAAAATTCATACACCATTCGAAAGCTCTTGTCAAGCTCTACAACAATGTCAATGGGCACAAGTTCCAAAAACGATGTGCAAGACCACTTTTGGCCACTTGAAGTTCGGATTTTAACAAAGGAGTAAATGGGACTAAAAATACCGTTCGTGGTGAAGTGTATTTCGTGTTTATAAAATATCGCATTTCAAGGGCAAAATATCGTTTCAAGAGAAAATCAATGGGTTAGAGATTATATCAAACGCATTTTCAGCATTAACAACTTTAAATTAATATATATTGTGACAGGGCCACGAACACCTAATTTAGCACCACGTTTGGCCCCATTTACTCCCATGTTAAAATCCTAACTTCAAGTGGCTAAAAGTGGTCTTGCACATCATTTTTTGAACTTGTGCCCATTGACATTGTTGTAGAGCTTGACAAGAGCTTTCGAATGGTATATGAATTTTTACTGACCCGTCTGGGCCC
>JAQIXX010005096.1:0-14661 GCA_034700605.1 Willowsia nigromaculata | reverse complement strand
AGAAACAAAGCCACTTCTATTTACAACTGCGCATTGTACATAGGAAACATTAAAATTGCAAAGAAAATGGAGAAAGTAACTTGTTCCTTTTTCTTCCGATGACTTTCACTTTCATTAATAAATTTCATTCTCTTTGTTTCTTTCCACTTGCACACGACTGCCACTACACATCTCAATGAGCGTAGTGGGAGTTATGTGTAAGAGCGCTCCAGAAAATTTGTGTTCCATGAAATGGAAAGGAGTCACATCACACAGAGTTTCACTAATTGGGGTACTGCTAACAACCTGATTAAAAAGTTGAGCTAGATTAAAAAGGAAATCTACGACTTTTCTGTGATCTCTTCACAAACATGAATCACTAATATCATGAAAAATACAGTATACAGTGTCGTTTAAATGCAAAAATACCCAAACACCAATAACATGATTCAGAACTGAATACAGACAGATTTTAATAATGCACAAGTTTTGAAACTGGTGTGGATTGCCGAACAGCAAGAACATAAGTTAAAGAATATTCACTGTTAAGTAAATACTAGTTCATTTGATTTCACAAGACATTGATGGCCATTGACTTTTTGAATACTTTTGCTATATGTAAACAAAACGTAGTTTTTCATGAATCTTTAAGATGAACTCTCCACGATATTTTGCCATCAAAACCCGGTATTACAAAAACAGGAATTACAGTTCATAATAAGCACCAATTTTGGCCCCACGTTAAAATCCGAACTTGTAAGAGCCAAAAATGGTCTTTTGCAACACTAGAGAGTTGTGCCTATTGATAATGTTGTAGAGCGTGACAAGAGCTTTCGACTGATACATGATTTTTTATGGTCCGTTTTGGGCCCACCTCCAATTAAAACCTAATATTGTCCTTTATTAAGACCATTTAGAAGACTTGTCCCAGAACTATCCTGCCCTTCAAAAAATATTAAGATGACGGTTTAAGTGAAAAGTAAAGACGCTTTTTTATCACTACATGTTTTTAGTTAACATTAACAGCTCATGATTACGGTATGCCATCATTATTAACTTGTTATTGGCATGATGGTTGGTTTTTGATGCTTATATCTAATCGAATGGATAGTAAGCCGCCCAGCAGATTCCCAACAGCTCCGGATCGGATAAAAATATCTCATTAAATTATGTTCTTTTATAAGTTACAAGCGTAAAATTTAAACATTAAATTGTTTTCATCATTCATAACGATGATACATGAGCTCAACTTCAAATAAACAATATCTCAAGACGACGTAAAGCAGAAAACAAGGAAATTAAGGTTAAGGAAATTTTGTGCCCGTATATTTGGAGTTGAAAAATCTTAGACTTTTTATTTATCTACTAATTCGAGTGAACGGAACTAGAATTTTAATTGACAAACATGTAACACAAAAATCCATGGTGTTCTAGAGAAATAAAACAAAAGTTAACAATCTTTTTCAGTGCTTCACTCGGTGTATCCTAACACATTTCTTCGTAGCTTACAGCCCAAACATTCTTTTGTTTTTGGCACACGTTCATATTGTGACAATGAATTTTACACCGCAAATTAAAATTTGGAGGCCTCCGAAGTAGTCAAGATTGTTTAAATTTTAAAAATTGTTTTAATTGATATTTGTGTTACATAACATGTTCATTGAAGGTAAACTATCATCAAATTCATTAAGTTTTCAGAAAAATTAATACAAAGATGTTTTTGAAATGAAAAATATTTATTTAGACCAAAATTCCAAAAAAAACTTATGGCGGCTACATGGAATCTTATATTTTTTTATTGAAACAGTGTAAAATAATATGTTTGTGTTAATAAAAAGATTATGATTTAAGCTGGTAGTTTTACAAAATTCCAACCATTTTAGCAATTCTAGTTTCGGGTGTATGCTTTTTGAAAAGCTGGTTCTTTTCTCAACTCCCAATTAGTTTTATTAGTTAACGTTTGTTTCATTGCACGCTACAACAAAATTTAGTTATATATTTAAAATATTTAGCTGCTGTGTGATCGCTGGTAATATTTCCTTTTAACGCAAGGTATACTGCTTCATGTTAAAGCATTTAATTGTTTGTGTTGCTAATTTTACTTGATAGACAAAATATGAAAGCTATCTTATGCTGTAATCAGCAGATGTCTTTCTCCTATCCATCCATTTCTTAGTCACGCGATGAACTTTTTTAAAGCACTTAACCAAACGTGGAACATCCTACGCTACTTGGCTACAAACTATCAGGCGTTTTGGAGGGAAGCATACATTTTAAATGACCTCTTTAAATCACGGATTTTCCTGGAAATTTCGTTTGTTTAGTCATCAGGTATTGGCATAAAATCATAAATATTGAAATTGAAAATGGTTATAAAAATTCGCGTATCACGGGAGGTTTATTAGAACTTCCATGTCAGCAATTAAGGTTTAGAGCTTATATTCAGCAATTTAATTGGTGATTTTTAAATGAAATCTGCTTTGGCCTTGACTGCCACGGGAGTCAAATGATTATGTTCAAGGCTCCAATTTTTCAATTACTAGATGAAATTGAATTACTAAGGCATTTTAAAATTTTGATTCGAAATTCACTTTTCCACAAATAAATCAGGCAGTTCTTTACTGCCAGTTGTTTCAACTGTTTACAACGGTGGGTTACAAAATGGAAAGCTATACATAAAAGCTGACAAACAAGAAAATACGATGTAAACATGTTCTTAACCATTATGACATCGCCACTCCTACATATATTTTTATTACGAAATTATCCTACTTTCCTTTCCTGGAACGTAGGGAGGGGCATTGCTTTAGCCCTGTTGGAATATTGAACTGTTTTCTCCATAAATGTTTTAAATATCTGGATATTCGCCTGTGTGCCGCCTTTCTCATTAAGTCTGTATTTAAAATTATGTAAGTTTGCGTGTCAACAGAATACATAACGGCATTCCGTTAATGTGAACACGACTGCAAATGAAGGCACACCATCCGTAATACCCTGACACGAAAATTGCAAATGTTAGAGTAAAATACATTGAACCTGAGAGGCTAAGCGTATTTACGCTTAGATTGTTCGGTTTGTTTGTCTGCCAGTCAAACTATTTGATTTTCAGGTAGTGTACAGCAAAACATTCTTTTTCAGCGGAATGAATTGTCACTTTAGTTTGAACCTGCATTTACGAAAAAGAAAAACGTTTTTATTTAAAAACTTGAGCTAGTGAAGATTTGGGAAGTCACAGTTGAGCTTCCTATAAGTTCTCCGGATATGAAGGAAATACATGAGTTACATTAAAGAAATTATCATTCATAGAAGTATATACCAATGTGGAATGGAAAATTTACAGATTTAATAGCTCGGTTAGTAGCTTAAATTAATTTCCAATCTACCAATTTCAGCAAGTCATTAACTTCCCTGATCCGATCGAAATGAAGTATTATTACCGAATCTAATATCATTTTTTCTGACCAGATTATGAGCTCATACAACATGACTGTGTTCAGCGAAAAATTGACAGATTTTATCAAATACGTGTAACGTTTTGAGTGGCAAACTCAAAGTTTGAGTTTTGCAAGTAGCATAAAACTTTTAACGCTTTTATCAGAACTATCTTTTCGTTTTGCCATGTCATGGAGGCTAGCATGTAACAAAATACTTGCTAGTGTCTGTAAAAAGGAGCTAGATTGTTCTAGCAAAGGCGTACATATTCATATGCAAGGCAAAGTTAATATGCAAGCAACGCAAACCAAAAATAGATTGTTTTTCAGGCCAAAAGCATATTTTCCCTTTTACATACCCACTTCCCACAACTGCGTCATAGCTCACAGTGCGACGTGTACTTTCCGAAATTAATTTGGGAAACCAAATTAACACAGATAAAGCAAAAGTGTACTTAAAATCTACAAGTGAAAGCCAAAAACTCATATCAAACTTCATTAAAATCTTTACAAGATATTACGAAATTATGAAATCTATCGGTAGCCGTGGGTGCTCCACCAATCCGGCGAGGACCTGCAATTCATTTCTCGTAAAGGTTTTTAGATAGTTGGGAAAACCTTTAACTGTAATAACCAGAAAAACGTAAGTTATGAAAACTTTAGAATCTTTCAAATCTCCGAGGCTTCGGTTTTCCTGCACGAGTCTATTGATCGTCTTGGGAAAAAACATTTAAGTTATTAGAGATTATCGTCATCTACTATCAAACCTGCAAAAGTGAACTTTAATGGCACCAAACATTCTATGGAATCAACACTCAGAATATTATTAGTGGAAATAAACTTTTAGTTTTCTTATTATAGAATTGCTAAATTCCTTACCAAACAAACAAACTTGTGCCGAAGATATGAATGCTTTAAAAGTTGTGCTTGCAAAAGTTTGGAACGATTTCTCCCCTACAGGTCGTGCATTCACGATGATGATCATGTTATTTGTTCTGGTGTTGATTCTTGTTGTAAACTCCAATGCCAACAAAAACAAATATTCAGAGGAGAAGGCTCTTCAGGACAGCGTACATTCTTTCCTGGAAGTCTTATCCCAATCTCAAGAAAGTTCCTATGAAGTGGTTGTCCACTGTTGGAATGGCTTTACTTTTGAAATTCAATTCATGAGGTCGTCTTTGCGATTCCGAATTTACAGCAGACGGGCAACAGATTATTTTCATAAGGACCACCCGCTCAAGTTCACACAACCGTTTTGCGTTGTCATCGTTTGTCATTCAAATTTGAATGTCACTTTCCGCTATATTGCGATGCAGTCACGGACGCTGCTGTTGGTCCCCATTCTTGGAACGAAGGGTTCTGAATCACGCATTGAAAGTTTGTTTGACGAAGAATGGAAGAATTACCCGGCATTGAAGGTCGTGCTCTACGCTGTTGCCTCCCGTCATCACGGATTTCAAACCCACTACAAAATTGTCTGCAATGGATACTGCCCTGAAACCGCAGCAAAAAGCCAGAATTTCGATGTTGGGGTCATGATGAAGTTTGGTAATCCTCTGCTCGCACACAGGCAATATTTCCGACTTGGAAATGGACGAAAAATTGATGCGCTACTGTCCGGAACCCATGAATATTATTTTACGTTGTATGAAATAGATTCGTGGTTTTGCCAAAGAATTCGGCATTCAGACATTCGTTTTCTGCTTTGCAGTGAAAACGTCATGTCCACAATTGTTCTCTCAGCGCACCACAATATTTCGTTTACTCAGCTTAACGCCCATAATCATAGCGTGTGGAAAAACACTAAACAATCATTGCAAGGACAGTATATATTTAGCCAGATTTTGCAACCAAATTATGATAAAACCCTCTTTGATGCTGTTTGGAAAAAAACAGGACTTATCTTTTCAAAAAACAGGGAAGATAGTTTAATTTATTGTGTAAGACATTTGAATAGACTGAAGGAGAGAACACTTAATTTTGCAACGTGGCTTTCCCCATTTTCGTTGGTGATTTGGATCTGTACTTTTGGTGCAGTTGCCGCGATTACTTTTACTGTTACACAAACCGGAAGCTTGGGCATTAGTCGATTTTTGTGGCACTTTCTCAACTGCATGGGAATTTTTCTGGGAAATTCCGCTCAACGCTATATAGACAGAATTAGATTTTGTGTCCTTCTGCGGTTTCTAGGAATGCTTGTTTGTGGGTTCTTTGGAAACGGAATCATGAGTGTTTTGACTGTTGCTGACCGCGTCATGCCATTCGATTCTCTTGACGAAGCATTTTCAGCCGGCTACAAAATCATATGGTCTGGTGATAAATTTGCTTCTCCGTGGAAGATTTACTACAACGAATTCAAAGTGAAAGGTTGGTTGGGTAAACTCAACTCAAGCTTTGAGCAAGTAAACAAAGAAAATTTTACTTTCTTGGAGGAGGCCACCTCCCTCACCAGAAAAAACGGGGATTGCCGAGAAATCAGAAAAACTGGTACACTTGCTTTTTTACAAAAAAGTTATTGTCACTGTGCTCAAGATGGAAGATGTAGAGTGCTATGCACTTTCTGAGAACCTGACCACCAAGCTTTATTTCATAGAAATGTACACAGTGAATCGGCACTGGATGATGCAGACCTATGCCCGATTAAGAGAAAGTGGATTGCTGGAGAAATGGCACTACTGGGGATTGTTAGCACAAAGATATTTACATAAACTTTCGAGGGAAGACCCAAATCCAAACAAAATCATTCCAGGAGATCGAATTTCGGCCTCAAATATTCATGGGATTCTTGTGATTTGTTCCATTTTTTACACGCTAGCTCTCATTCATTTCTTTATAGAGGTTTTGCCTCCCGCACAAATTCTTGGGATCCTGGCGTTCACGCTGAAAACTCCCGTCACCTACGTAAATCCGCAAAAGAGGAACCCAAAGGCGGGAGATGCCATTTTCACGCGTGCAAGTGCTAAGCGAAATGGCATCATTTTGCCAATTTTGGAAGATAGGTTGTCAGCACAGCTGTGTGGGAAACTTACTGAAAATGCCTTTCAAATGAATAATATGTGGATTGTAAACCTGTCGAGTTGGATGTGGGTGGAGCAACAGAGACGAAGAGCAATCCTGAGACCCTGAAAAATTAATAATTAGTGCAAAACTATGCGTTCAGTTCCGAAGGTTTAAGGGCTAAGCTATCACTAAATGCATTTCAATGTTTCAAATTTTCCCGAAAATGTAAGTAATAATTTGCCTCCTATGAGCCATTACACTTTCGTAATTTTTAAAGCACATGACAATTTGAGAGGGAAAATCAATCCTATTTGAATTGATTTAATCTAATTAAAATAGTTTTCTGAAGTGTTTAAAATTATGTCAAATGTTCACCCTAATGATTAATAAATGCATAGTGGAGTTTCTTACATTCTTCTAAATGAAATGCTGGCTATTCGCTTGAATTTGCAGACACAATGGCCCAATTTACCTTTTTTGCAGATCTTGTACACACTTTTTAGGGTTCATACCTAATTTTGACTTTTTTCTAACAGTGTACACTAACTCATGGTCTGAGCCAGGTCGTCCAAAGTCTTTACAATATGAATAAGTATTTGTAACTATAATGTGGACAATAAACTTCTTTTTTAGTAATTTTACATACAATTAACTAAACACCTGTTTCATCACCCTTTTTTCCTGCTTTATCACCCCAATTTCAATCTTTCTGCATAAGGAGCCAAAAACGTAAAAAAGGGTGCGAAACCCGGAAAAAGAAGGGTACTGAAAACGTTTTTACCAATAATTACTTGAATCCCAGTAATTCAAAGATTGGATGAGATTAACCATATAATCTTTTACTACCCCATGAAACTCAAAAGTTGGAGCCATCATTTCAATATAATTTTTCAAATAATAAATTAGTTTAAATGCATTTTTCTGGTCCTATTTTTTCAGAGGAAAGCAGGTATTTGTTTCATATGTTAGTGTTTCTTGAAAGTTTCACTAGTCAAAAATTGTTTTGGCATTTGAGATAATTAAGTTGTAAACACCTTGTCCTTATTCAGGTTTATATATTCTCGCTATGCGTATTCTTTTTTTGATCTTATCCGGAGGTAAGGTGACTCGACTATTGGACGCTGAATTTACATATTTTCAGATCGGGTTCATTCCCGGGTTACAAAAGGGTCTTCAACAAGCGGAGTCGAATGTTGGTCAATGAACTTTATTTGGAGAATTCTGAAGGTATCAGGAAGCAAATGGGAAACCCGTTTTAAAATATTTTTGGCAGTGAATTTTACGTCTAATGTGTCTTAAGGAAAAAATATAAAAGCATACACTCACTAAAGTAATATGAATGGGATGGGGATTTGTTCTGTCTAACCGGGGGTTTTCCAAGGTTGACCAGGGATTTCAAAATTTGTTCTCGCGAGAGATTGGTAAGAATTTTCATAACTACCTACAATAAGTTTCATGCGTGGGGGTAATCAACGTCTCTTTTTAGCCAACAGGTCGTACCTGCCGATGGCACAGAGGTAAATGTCCGGCAAAAACTATGAAATGCAAAACTTTGAAAATTACTCGCATTGTAAGCTCTTCCTCAATGTATGCGTGAAATTTCCAATGGTTTATGCGTTCCCAAAATTGCATTAAATATTCAATCAAGTAATTTTTGCAAGAAATTACATACCAAATTGTATTACATAACAGGTAATTTTACCTCTTATGATGATGGTACAAAGATTCACACTCTGAAGTTAACTTGTGCCATTACGCTGCCATTCATTATCATTCTGAAGTTTTACATTTTAAGTGCAGACTAAGATGGCGTAGTACCCAGCGTGAAAAAACTTTTGAAGCAAACAAATACAAAATATTTATAAAAGGCATATCAGTATAGATGGGCTCGTAGTATAACGGATACTTACATCCGCTTACTCAACTCCTTCCGAGTAACTTCTTGAATTTCCGGAAAGGGCAAAAGGGGCCAGGTCTCCGATTGTTTTCAAACTTTTGGATATTTTTGCCCTTCATTAGCACACTCTACACATAAAATTGGGTGTCTGTACAACAAAGTGCGTGGAAGTAATGTGCAATTTTATACGCAAAAAAGTAGAGCCAATTTATTCCTAAACTAAACAAGATCTAGACAGAATCTACAAACATTGGATTACTCAACTTGCAAGTTTTTATTCTATTTCTTCACTCCCCACAAATTTTGTGATCATATTGTGAAATCTTCCAGCACTTCAATTAATACGCTCAGCTCCTTACCCTCCACTGATTCTACTGCCGCCTCTATCCTCAAGTGTTTCCACCTCCGTTGCTGTATCATCCGGGATTCCCACCTCCACTGCAGCCACCTGCTGAACTGGAGCAACTACCTCCCGCATTTCGTGATGTTATACTCCATGTTTGGAAGCTTCATTTCAAGGAACGCTGCATATACATTCATTTCCGAGGCGATAATAACCGCCTTAGGGGCCTTTCATTATTTTCATACATGATTTTCTTGCTTGAAAGTATGGATTCACAATTAGATGTTGGATTGAAAGGGGCACTTTGAGACACCTTCAATCCTGGCGTGTGTAGATGAAGGCTCTTGAGCTCCATATATATGTATTGAAAGTTCCTGAATTTCCACCAGAGATGGTCATCTGCTTGGAGGGCCTGACTTTGGAGTCTCGTACCGGTTTGATGGCCCATTATTGGGAGCATCATATTCATTGGATGGTCCTGCATTGGGCGGCATAACTTGGTTATGGTTCGTTTATTGGAGCACCGTAATTAATTAAAGGGCCGGAATGGCGGAACACCACGTGAGTTGGAAGGTTCACCTGATTTAGGAGAATTGTGTGATAATTCTGAGTTGGGAACCCCTAAGCTGCTGGAAGGTGGTGGTGCGTAGCCCACCAACACAGCGTTGTAAACCAACACAGCGTAGCGGTTTTGAGCGTTCAGTTCTGAAAGTGTAAGAATCTCAGGAATTCAGAGCAGCATAACTTATGGTCCAGATTTCACTTCACCATTTCAAACTGATTGAGCATTTCTTTAATTGAATGTTAGGCATTATTAGTAAAGAAATAATGATCATATTTCATGAAAATCGGACTCATGATTCTATAAACAAACAAAATATTAAGTTCTAAAGCGCACATTGCTAATGAAGAGCACAAGCAATTTTTTCAATTTTATACACCAAAAATTTACAAAGATTAAAAAAGTAATGATTTAGATACATGATTAAATTAGAGCTTAATTCAAGTTTTCATCACTGGCACCCTGGAAATTTAAAGTTCACTGGGCCTGTGGATATGTTGTTTACGATCAGTGGGTCAAAGTTTTTGACGGGCTCAGAATACCGATAAATTTCGCTAAAATGTAAAAAAACGAGGATAACGTGTATCATTAAAGCACAATCAGTGCCGCAAAGGGGAAGAAAATTGAAAACAAAAACATTCTGAAATTGAAAAAGGCTTTTCCAATAGAGTCACGGTAAATAACCGTTCAACGGTACCACAAAATTGCATCTACCTTCTATAAAAATTGCCAATATCGAGCTATGGAAATAACCTAATGTAGATGTATGAGGCACAGCTCCAAACCACCTATTCACTGCTTTCAGGAAACAGTAAGTATTATAAAAACACAAAGTAAAGAAAACGTTTTAAGGGGATAAGAAAGTAAAAAAACAAGATATAATATTAACCTCTTAATGCTTAAAGTACTTAACTTTTGCTCTTCAGTAGAGGTAAAACTGCCTAATGTTATGGGCAATTCCTTTGATGATCTTGATACGCCAATCAAGGAAAATACTGCTTGAATTTTTCACACATCAGGTGGTAATAATCAAGCTGACAACGCATTAAAAATCTTGTTTCAAGTATTTTATTGTCTAGTAATCTTCAGTTTTTCTAGGTTTGCTGTTTGTGGATTTAAAAATTATACATGTAACCAATTGTATGCACAGTGATAATCCTAACAAAAACTGGCTGGTTATCTGCTGAAAGATTTAGTAAACGTATATTTTGCAGTCCCCATTTGAATATTTTTTTTGGGAGCGGGCCTTAAAAAATTTATGAACCACAAAATTCTTGTTTTAAAGAATGACCAAACAGTTCAGCAAATTTGGATGCATTAGCGGTACTGAAAAAAATTAGTGAAGAAAATGCAATAATATAAATAGGAAAATCATAATAGTATTATTCCGGAGTCGTTTAAAATGTCCAACTCTACGTCCTTATTCTTCCGCTCAGCAAATTCATTTCGGGTTTGCACAGTAAATTTTTGACCCTTAATGACCGCCACGGAAAAACGATAAAAAAATGTTTACACTTCTAATAGTGCTACGTTTAGCAATAGAACAGTGCCAGGATTGTCTATGTGCGTGGACTATAAAGGTCACAGTGTCTCGCTAAAATTTATATGCAGAAAAACTGAAAAGTCTGAATAACTTTTGAAATTGAATGAGCATTTCTCCCCAAACCAAAACTTGCATGAAATAGAGCATGCAAAATTGCATACGAATACAAACTTCTCTGAAGAAATAGTCAGAAATGTAGTCAAAGTTTACGATTTTATAAAATTAAGTGCTTAACTACAAAACGCTTTTTTCGGGCGTCTCAAAGTTTCTTCACATGCAGAGTATATTGGAAGAGTGCAGTGGTGCTTTAATATACAAGAAATATTTTTTGTGGAAATTATGGGGCGAGTGAGAAACGTGAATTTAACAAAAAATTAATAATTAATTAGGATAAGCCTATTCCGAGTCCCGGTTTCAATCGTGTGTTTCTTCACAAAGCTTATAACATACACAAGAGCTTCAAACAAATTCAAGATTTGCTTACATTTTCAATCAAATACTAAAAGATGGAAGGTATTAAGCAATAATTAATTTTATTCAGAAACGAACACTTTGAACCGAATTATTGTAGATTTCTTCTTCTCAAGGATTCCTTTGCCAATTAACAGTCTTTACCTTTATTGTTCTCCCTTGAAGATCCCTAAAGTCATATCTAATCATTTTTTCCGTTGCTGGAGTCATAGATCTCAATGGATCTGCATGGAAAATTGGCTATTACTTTACAGTTTACACCCTTAATGAACACAGTTCTCTTCAATGTTTAATTTGAAACAGATATGGAATACGAGAATAGGTGAAGAGGTGATTTCATTGGCTTTAACTTTTTAAAGTTTTAACGCTCACTCAAAACAAAAGTACTTTTACTTCATAATTCCAAAAGCGGTTTGACTCTTATATATCCTTTATATTGAAATGGTAGGCTGTATCTATGAAACCAAAATAGAATACATGCAAAATCAAATCGTCATTAAGGTGTTTCAACTAACTGTCCTTGGTTTTGGTCCTAAACTGAATAAAAGATTCGTTCTTAAAGAAATATCAAGGGAAATACACATTTCGTTACGTTAATCCGATGTTCTCTTCCTGGATAGCATATGAATGCTGGAAACATAGAAAACGGCGAGAATAATTGCTTTAATCTCTCTTAAAAAACACTGACTGCTATTTCCACTTTGGCAAATTTACTGGAAATAGAAATTCTCTCGAGAAATGGGAGTGGTTTCCAGCATGCTTACATGTACAATCAGGAAAAAGCATGAGAATTTGCTATCCCCAACAAAACTAGAATTCGGCATGAATTACGAAGCCTGCTTCGGAGGATCGGATTTCTGGAGTATGCCATTAGGGTTTTTTTTAAAGGAATATAAAGTAATTTTTACGTCTCACGAGAGTTTATTTTAGTTCGACCAGAACATCAATCCTTGTGTTTAGGAGAAAGTCTGGAATAAGTTTAAGCAATTACGCCGCTATATGTAATCATTCTAAATTTTCCAGAGCATGATGCCGATAGATCTTCATCTGTAGCTTAATGTTCATCAAATTTTACATTTAAAGAGGTTTAATTATTTGACTTAATTGTTACGCTAAAAGCATTTACAAATGTGATTATTCAGCTCCTTCCCCAAACAATTCGCATTTCTAAAGTAACAAACTACTGTCAATTAAATATTATCACAAAAAAGATTGATGGATCTTAAAACTTAGATACGTTTGTTATACGCCTTCGATTAAGCAGCATTTTAAATGGACGGCGTTTTTGCCACCTAAACATGTCACAGATAATTTAAAAAATTATGTTTAGTGTCTGTGTAAAAAAGATGTCGTTTAAAAAAGTTTTGTTCATTTTGATGCATTAGATATTGGCAGATTCGTCTCCAGTGGGCAAGAATATTAGCAAGCGAATATGAAGTCAATGTAGCCTAGTGCAGAAGCTTGTGAAGTACTGCAATGCCCACACAAAAATTTATCAATAAGTTTCGCATCGGTCACATCTACATTTTTTGAGCTAGAAAAATGAAATTTCTCATAAAGGTGTAAAATTTGAATCTGAACATAGCTCTGGTTTACAATTGTCAAAATCTATCATATTTTTGAAAATTTGGCACGAAAACTTAAAAATTCAAAAATCGAGCGAAAAATTGGTGTTAAGACTATACATATCATTTGAACATTCTAAACTACATGTTTTTAGATACTTTAGTATGCAATGCAGCGTAAATTGTCCTGTAGATTTAGCTTTTTATCATTTTAGTTTTGCCAAATCACAAAGAATGACTAAACCTTCGAATATTTTTAAAATCCGTCTTCAAATTCATATTCTCCATCGCAAGTTACGCTTGGGGAAGACGTAAAATTTGAGAATTTTGGAAATGTGGGCTAATCTAATCATATTTTCCCACTTTGTATCATTTAGCAAAAGTTTCTTGTTATTTCTACTTTAAAAAAATATTTATTAATTAAATGTTCCGTATTTAGGGTTGGAAAATTTCTGTATAAAGCCAGAAATTTTTTAATGCGTCAAACTTCAACAGATTTGCAGCTTTGTGAAAAATAGATGAGTAAAAACTAAATATTAAATTCAAATGGCACAGCAATTATTACAAAAATGCCTAAATACATGCAAATATGCGTTACAAACTGATATTTACAGTCTCAGCACTCTTGCAACCAGATTGTTGCGCCATTATTGAATTTTTAAGTTTTCGCGCCAAATTTTAAAAAATACGATAGATTTTGAAAATTGTAAACCAGAGCTATGTTCAGATTCCAATTTTACACCTTTGTGCAAAATCTCATTTTTCTAGCTCAAAAAGTGTAGGTGTGAGCGATGCGAAACTTATTGATAAATTTTTGCTCATATTTTATGGATTATACCGAATTTTCACCTGCTTCTTGCTGCATATCCTAATTTTTTCATCGTATTTTACTGCTAACTAAGTATGAATAGTTTCTGAAACCCAAGTGGAAAAAGCATTCCTATTTGAGAAAGAGTCCCACACAGTATTTATCAAACTATGTTTTCTGAGAAAATCCTTGGAGATTTGGAATGCAAAATCACAAAGTTTTCGGAAAATTCCCAAAAAGTTACTGCAAATGCACTATGTAAATGGTATTCAATCCGCAAAGTTTTCCTCTCCCTAAGTCATGCCGGGTGGAAAAAATGACAAAAAATTTGTCAAATTTGGGTCCTGACTCACGGCCACAGTTTTTGAGCTAGAAGCCTGAAAATTGGCATGGTGGTACAAAATAGCAAAAGAATTAGTGGGTTTTCCTTAGTTTTTTGAAATTCTGTAAAAAAAGAGTTCAAATCCAGTGTGTCGCGAAGTGAGTTCTCATCAGCGATTCTTTCAAGAATCCTACTCAAGGCAAAGAATTTGTATGTTACGGTGCCCTACTTGCTGGAATGTTTTCAAAGCACTTGAATTTCGTATTGAAATTTTCTTTCAAGTGATAATTTTTGAAACCAGAACATGCCAGCGGTACCACTGTTTCCAATGGAATATCAGTGGCTATTAGGGTAGTTTGTACATACAAAATTCCCGACATTTTGGCTTTTTCCCTTTCACACAAAGAGGATGAAGATCTGGTCTGCGATTGTTCCTTCATACTTTAAAATGGTCAATGCCGGGATATTTCAGAAAGTTAAAACCTCACACGTTACGCACCATATTCCTTGATAATTGGTTAAGACAAAGTCGACAAATTCTTCACACTTCATATTTCTACTTGCTGATCCATAAAAATTCCTTGCAGCACACACAGCGCATGATACTTGATCTAATTGCTGTTCACATTATACATTTCCCAATCTGAATAAGTCAATCAGTGAGTGTTCCCTCTGAACTGGTGAGGCGCGTATTAAAAAACGGGAAGACGCGGCACATCCATAAAAAGGGCAAACAGGAC
>JAQIXX010005095.1:0-14664 GCA_034700605.1 Willowsia nigromaculata | reverse complement strand
AAATATGGTCATAATCCCCACTTAATAAACGTTGAAACCACCCACGTCTTCTGACGTTTCACCCGATGACCTTTGACGCCGTGACCAACTGACCCCAAAGTCAATAGGAGACTTTCCCTCGACCTAACGAACTTGCATACCAAATTTGGTTCAAATCGGTCGAGCGGTCCTCGAGATATATATTTGACCTCGTGACCTTTGACCCCGTTGACCAACCGACCCCAAAATCAATAGAGGTCTTCCCCTTGACCTAAGGAACCTCCATACCAAATTTAGTTTAAATCGGTCAAGCGGTTCTCGAGATTTGACCCCATGACCTTTGACCCCGTTGACCTACCAACTGGAAAATCAATAGGAGCCTTTCCTTTGACGTAAGAAACGTACATACCAAATTTGGTCCAAATCGGTCAAGCGGTTGTCGAGATTTGACCCCGTGACCTTTGACCCCGTTGACCTACCAACTGGAAAATCAATAGGAGCCTTCCCTTTGACGTAAGAAACGTGCATACCAAATTTGGTCCAAATCGGTCAAGCGGTTGTCGAGATAGATGTTTGACCCGTGACCTTTGACCCCTTTGACCTACCGCCCCCAAAATCAATAGGGGTCTTCCCCTTGACCCAAGGAACCTCCATACCAAATTTGGTTTAAATCGGTCAAGCGGTTCTCGAGATATCGTGCGCACAGACGGACAGACAGACAGACAGACGGACAAACGCAACAATCGGATAACTACGATGAATAGATTCATCTACGTAATAAATAGATATGCGCTATAATGGAGCTTTAGGAGCTAATAAATCACAGATTCATGCAGCATGTTCAACACGATGCCGCCATTTAATCTTGCTATTAACCAATTGACTTGGAGGCTCGTTTTACTGTGCTTTTGGAATGCTGCTTAAAGATTGGCTGAAAGTCGGCGAGTGAAAGGAGACTTAACATATCACATTACACGAGTTTTACACTTTCTTCCCAATCATTTCATTAATGCAACAGTGCATACAACCTAAAGTCTTCCATCTTTATGGCATAGTCGGCTTTGGTAACCCAACTTACTGCAGTAAATCAGTAACACGAACACGAGACGAAACTCGCCATCAAAAGAAGATCGTTCTATTCTTTCTTATCTTAAAATTCAGAGAACTGTTGTGTGGTCCTTGTTGTGAAAGGCGTTTGTATCATCAAAAGTGAATGCACGAACATGAACATTTGAACACCCAAAAGGAGAAAAATTCATTGAGTTTAGTCGCTTACACATTACTGGACGAGGTTTAATTTAATGGAAAAATTCTGTCTCGTAATAATATGAGTGGCAAAACTGAGTTTATTATGAAGGCAAGGGAAATCCAACTGATATACACACGAGTTAAAACTTTAATTACAATGATTAAAAATGTTGCACTGTTTACTTTTATTTATTCCTGGAAAAAAATCATGAAATTGCTAATGACTAGGTAATAAAGGTTTTAGCTGGATGAATGCTAGTTCATAGAACGCATAGAGCACAAGAAATAACTATTGTAAAAAAATTACAGTTCAAGTTTTCATGGTCAGTTTAAAAACGAGCCTAATTTAGCATAAAATGAAATTATAATTGCTGTAAGAGAATAAAAGTTATAATCATTCTTGCAATATAACACACTGAGTCTGCTGAACTAGGTTAGTAAGTATAGTTCACTTCTTTTTGCATGGCCATTTTCATTAAAATTCTATGAAACTTGCGGTTTTTACTTTGAGACATACGTTCAAAAAGTAAAATGCATGAAAAGTCTAAATTCATGGCGGCTCTCTACGAAATGTTTCCATTTCCAGGACAAATACTAATGATTTTTTTCTCTAGCGGGGCGCTAAGTTTATAATTAATGTAATCATTTAGAGCACACTCTAAGGGATGGAATCAAAATGATAATGGCCTTCTCCTGTAATTTATAAGCGTTTGTTTGTG
Organism: Willowsia nigromaculata; assembly: GCA_034700605.1. NCBI lineage: Eukaryota > Metazoa > Arthropoda > Collembola > Entomobryomorpha > Entomobryidae > Willowsia > Willowsia nigromaculata. The sequence goes on along the minus strand of JAQIXX010005095.1, from coordinate 12,718 downwards.
TGACTTTCAGGTGCCTTGAGGGTTTCATTCGGTGATGACAGTAGTCGGTGTAAGTATGTATATTGTAGTCGAGCAAACGAGCAAAAAAATATATTATTAAAACGAAAGCTACAACGATTGTGTGCCATTTGTAGTAAAGCTAGTTTTTGAAACATGACAATTAGCAAGGGCACTGTGCGATAACATCTTGGATTTTAAAAGTTTTTTCCCCTTTGTGGCGACATTCACACGCTTTCACTTTTACTCTGGCATTGGCCGTGCAGATTTCAGAGCAATTAAAAGCTCTTTTGGGAATCCAACTCCAAACAAGCACTTATCTTATAACCATTATGTTATATAAGTTGACGCACAGACGGATCCCAAAATTTATTTGGCAATGAACACAATTACACCTCCCACACGTACAATCTTTGTAGGTCATATCAGAGTTTTTACAATTAAGCCAGAAAAAAGTAATAAGATTGTGCGAAGGCGTCAACTTTCTTGAAAGGTCTAATAACGATTCTTCTAAAATGCTTTAGAACCTGAAGGGACTCAAGTTTATACACGTCGGAGAGAAGTTCTAAAATGCACTCTTTTATTCTATCCTCTGCTTTAATTAAGACTGCACATAAATCTTGATATGCTAATTATAAGAAGCGACCATAATATACAACCTATCTTTAGACTTATGCTCATACTCTGTCTTAAAGTTTTAATTTCATATTAGTCTTGGGGCTGAACCAAACGAAGTTTTAAAAGACAAATTTTTGTCTAATATCAATCGTTTACGCTTAACTAAATGGTTTTCTACATTCTATGACAAATACGTAAAGTCAACAAAAAGATGCTCCCAAAGTAATGAACTGTCTTAGACATTATGTACACTGACTGATACGACAAGAAACTATGCTTTTAAAATTAAGCCTTTTTACGACCTGGCTGATTGGGATATTTGCTAGTCTAAATTAAAATCTATCAAAGGAATATATCATGGAGGTTTTTTTGAAATCACACTAGAAAACATTTAAAAGTATGTGCGCATAATCTAACTTTGTTCATCTTTCCTTGTTATCTTTTTCATCAGGAACATTGTTAGAATCAATGATGATAGGAATATCATTTGTCAAAACCAATAATTTAGTTTATACGATGCAAATTTAATTATAGGTTTATGTAATAATTTTGCCAACCCTGCTTATGCTGTTTAGCATTGCGGTTCTGGCTGTGTAACTTACCTATCAGCAAAACTGTCCGTTTGTTCAATTTGCCCCAAGGGGGACCTCGTGCTGTTCTGATTCGAAGAATCGTCCATTATGTATGAGTTGGTTTCTCCTTTACCTTAATATGGCTTATCAAAATCGCATCAAACACATTTACAATAACTGACTGACATAAAGTGGAACATTATACCAATGTAAATATAGAAAGATGATAACATTTTGAAAGAAAATTGTATTTCACTTTCACTTCTAATCTAATAACACCAAAGATAAAACACCTAAAAAATGGCAGGTTTTTTGGAGTAAGAGAAGGTGAATTTGATTGTAAAAAAGGAGCTTAAAACGGTATTCTTTCAGATTCTCATGTTCCTCTTCATCGCAGGAGAGAACTGAGGACAGAGTTTGGAAGAGACTTTGTTCTTATGCGTTACTTGCCCTCTCCCTTCTTCTTTACACTTTTTTATTTCGTTTTATTTGTGTTCGCACTCATATAACATTACCGTATTTGGTATTCCTTTCATCGCGGCTCAACTTTGGGAACGGTACGAGCGCAGGAAGTAGGAAGGAAGAATGCGCTTTGTCCGTTTTTTACTTTTTTGTAAAGGGCTAAACTAAAAATATTTTTTCTCCCAAAACACCAAACCAACCAGCTTTGAAATTTTTGTATTTTCTGTTGAAAAGCTGGAAACCTAACTATGTATACTACTTAATATTAAAATAGCAGTTTTTATATTTTGTAAAAAACAAGTTGACTGTGCAAAGGGAAAGTAAAAAAATTAAGCCAAAGCCAATATATTATGCAATGGCATGTGTGTAATGTTTACTAGATATGTGTATGTATCTATCTGTAGTCTATACAGTTACAATTCATGTATCAAAAGTTAATAAAGATGCAAATAATGGTATAGCTATGCATGGTTTATATTGTATAGGATTTACGTACACTTAGGAACTCATTTGTCCCATTTTTATCGTTTGTTTGCTGCTTGATGCCTTTGAGACTTGATACAATACGAATGAGCACACATTGTAGGTAATATCTTTCGCTACAAGAAATTACAAGTTGGGCAATTACTAGGCCTCCCACATCTAATGGAGAAAGTTATTCTCGGCATCAGGCAAACAATGATGTCTCCCGATTATTACTGTCACTTCCTTTCGAAAGAAAACGCGACTGCTCATTGCTCATAAATGTCAAAAACATAAATGGAATTTACTATTGCGTTGCTGGAAACTTATTAATATTCGTGTAAGTAGCCATTTAGCTCGAGATATAACCACACAACAATGGAGATACAGAAAAGAATGAATGCTGTGCTGCCTAAAAGCAAAGGAATATTCATACTTTCTTCAAATACATTCACTGACGTTGTTTTCACGTACAGGTATTTTTACCGCTTAGCTTAGAGAGAAAAATTGAGAGAAAGGTTTGTTCATAAATCATCATAAGCCTTAAGCTTTATTGACAAATGAAACATTACCTGGTGTGGTATTTTTATGGTTCCTTGACTAAAGATTAGTAGCGTTCTTTTCCAACTCTATTCAATCTTGTTTAAATTGTCTTAATCTTGTGTTGTTTTTGTTTCGATCCTGGTTAAATATTCATTTTGCTGCTAGTTGTTTTTCGTCTTCAAACTAAAAGGAAGTTATAGTGGCAATTCAATAATGGCATCTTTGAATTAAGTCAATATTGATTTTTTATAATGGTAAGAGTCATATATCCACGTTTAAAGGTATATAAATTTAGGAGCAAACAAGGAACGTCTAATTCAGAAATTCACTGATCTTGCCGTAAGTTTCAAGAATCTTACAATCGTATCAAGAGTCAAGATAAAAGGGTTATAATGACATAATATTGACAAAACATTTTACTCACCAATGCAAATGCATAACTTGTGTTTGCCATACAATAATTCATAAAATCATTCAGCTTTCAACAGAATACACAGAAACATATTGAATTAGCAGTTTGCAACAGTTTATTGTCTATTTTCCTCCAGCCTAAAATGAACCCCTAAAATAACGAGATATGTAGTTCATACTAAATTTTTGTGGACTTTTTATTTCACCTTTACTCATTGTGCTTTCCTTCATTGTATTAATTCAATGTATGAGCACTGCACATTATTACTTTTTGATGTTTTTAGCCAGTCAGTAGTAAAGCGTCTCTCAATCACCAACATAAGTATTATCGCGCTTGGCTAAAGCAAAAGAATATTACAACAAGGTAACTTGAAAGCTAATGAAAAGCTTACTTTCACCATAATTCTTCGACAAAGTATACTATGAGCTCGTCGTGTCTTGGTTTTCATTAAACTTTAACAATTCCATGTAGTAAGGTAACGTTAACGTAGACCATGATAATATTCATACATAACATTTAAAATATTACTATATACCTTGCAGTTTAAGTTTAGGTTTAGACTAAGTTACAAAAACTGACAGAAAAATAGCAAAGGCTAGTTGGTATTCACACATCGCAGTTACATTGTACACGTTTGCATAAATTCTAAGGGTGATGTAATGTGTTGATGACCATCTTCTTCCAGGCGAAACCTACATTTGCGTTAAATTAAAACTTCAAATACTTATTTGGGAATGACTTCCATAAACACTAATTGTAGTAAAGTAGCGCAAGGTAAATTCTTTATAATAAACATGCTGTCTCTCTGTCTGTGTGCACTGTGCACGTATACGGTATACCTAACTCAACTATAACTTGTTTTACTCGAATCACTAAAAATTTATGCTGTACACGGGTCGAGGGTTTCCTCAGCCTATTCATCTATCCTGACTCCTTTTATGCTTAGTGGGGCTTCTATTTTATATGAGCTCTTCTACATGACACCTTTTATTGGAATGGATATGAGAAGTACAAATATGCTTCAAAAATCAATCAATCCTAAAATATGTAAAGTTATCATGCACCACAAAACTTGTCCAGTTGTTTGCCCTCAAACCAAGTACTTGTAACAGCGTATGAGAAAGTTTATTGTCTTCAATAAGTTTATAAAATTTATAAAAGGTTTATATCACTCGATATATTTATACTTTTTGCACTATTTTGCGTTTTTGTTACTTGTAAAAACATTATAGATCTCAGCCTTAATTCTGTCCCTCACTTTTGATCCTGAGATTTTCCGACATGGATAGTTGGCTCTTCAAAAATTTCATTTTCAGTCTTTCAAGATGAGACGGAAATCTTCCCATTTCTGGATTATATCTAATGATCTGTTTCTCTATTTTCCTGGATGGATTTTTCTGGCATGTTGACTCGTGTCTCTGGACCGCATCCCTTCGGGATAAACTACAAATTAAAGAGAAAGTTTTTCGATTTATTTACTGTCCAAATGAAAGTAGAAGATCATAACCATAACGTGAAGGAATTTATTCAGATTTCTCACATTTTTTCGCAAAACTTGCAATAGGGCTTCTCATCTTCTGAATGTGCTAGTTTGACATGCCTAGTCAAATTATCTTTCCTCGTAAAAACTTTTCGGCATACCTACACGAACATCAACCAAACCGTTACAGTTCTAGCTGTTTTGTGGGATCCAAATTTTGTTGCCCTGAAAGATCACGTAAATACTTACCTTACAATGTTCACGTTTCTTATAGTGTTTTGACATCCTATGTCTCTTTAGCTCACTTTCCCTTTTAAATGTTGCATTGCAAACATCAAACTCACATTTCAGTGGTGAATTTTGAGGAGAATATGATTTTGGGGCATTGTGAGAGCATTCGGCTGGAGACTGCTCCCAAGGTCTCCAGTGTTGTTGGAGTGTAGGGGCTGAAATTTTCAACATAAATATAAATGAAACAGTATACAGAAGTCAGTAACCAAGTAGGGACTTTCAAGAACGGTTTTAGAACTGTTTTTCAAAACAAGTTCTTTATTCTTACATTTCTGGGGGATGTTTGATGAAGAGCACATTATAACGTTTCACTATAAAGACAACAATTCAAATTCTAAGTCTGAGGAGATGTCAGAGGCTTGGTGATCTCAGATTGAGTTCAGAGTGAATTATGGAAGGTGGAGGGGAAATCTGATGGAGGATGAACTTGTGTAGGCTCAAATCGATAACTCTTATCTGAATATTCTGGATCATAAATGTACTGATGATTCATGTGAGTTATATGATGATGACTAGGTATATGATAAGTTCAGAGTAAAGGGGGTTGGATGTTAACTAGACTGAATCCATTGAAATTGAATCATCATGTATCATCTATGCTGGTATTTTACTACAATTTGATCTTCATAATTTATTATTGGAAATAATGAAATTAGATTTTTATGCCAGTTATTGATGTCTGGTGCTTTGATTTTTAAGGTTTGCTCAGCGGAAAATGGCCAATCAACAGACGTGATGATATCAATCTATATGTTATAAATTATAATAAACATTTACATTTGCACACTTACTTTAATAGTCACGAAGTTCCTATCCTCAACTAGTAATATTTGCAATAACTATACTGGTTAAATGGTGTACAATTACAATTAGTAATTGTACATGCTACCCACGTACACAATTCTGTCATCATACCATTTTATGTGAATTGCACACTGCCACCACCTTTTGTTTTCATTGCCGAGCCATTAATTTCGCTTTCACACTCCCACTCCCACCTTCATGAATGCGTACCGTAATATAATAATTTCAGGAACAACAGGAGTATATTATTATATAGGTGATACGGTGTGAGGTGAAAGCTACATACTGCTGTTTTACATAAAAATCCAAAATAGACTTCATATTGTGCTTGTTCATCTCACCTTAAAAATCATTGAATTTTGTTATTAAACCAAACCAAACTCATCAAAAAATAGACTTATGGTAAGCTCAATAACTGCTTATGTTTAATGCATTTGTACAATGGTGTACGTACAATTTTATGCCTATTTTTATCTCACTTTCATTTTGGTCTATTTTTTCATTTAATGTAATTACTATCTAAATTACTATAATTGCATATCTAAGCATATAGGTTTGCAAGCATTCACAAATCGACTTTATAGGAAATTGTGACGAGACACATGCATGTATTTGTATACGTACCTACATAAGAACCGGGTAATGAAATTTCTTTTTTCAGGTTCAAGGATTTTACCGGAAAATTTCATTGATTACAAAAAAAACCTTTATAAGAAATGAAATAAAGTTTCACATTAAATTTTTTGCCTCAATTACTTTAATTTTGTATCCTTACAATTACAATACTTCTAATTAAAACAATCAATCTTTGATACTGATAAGCTGAGCATCGCACAACCTTTATATGCATGGTATAATCGGATGTGTCATTGTTTCAGTTAGTAATATTGGTATGTGTGTTATTATTATTGTGCTTATGAGTACAATTGCGAATTGCTAATTACTTTCGGTACATTATAGGGGATTATAAATCATCATTTGAAAAGACCAATCATGTTATTTCATGTAAAAACTTGTCCCACGGTGTGCCACACTGCATTTCCAATACCTGTCCCTGCCAAAAGGTTTCTATGCAGTTCTTGCAGTAGGTGAGACATGTAAGGAGACACGTTAAATTACAAAAGTTACACAAACGAAGGTCATATACTAAGATGACCAATCACACAGACGATTTGCTTTCCAATTTTGACTTTTTTACAGTGGGAGATAATAATTCCCACATTTTATTCCGGTCTACACATTTATGTATTCAGACCGTGAGAACTTCTTATCATCCATTATCATCAATAACTCCACGATCGTTGACGGTGAAAAGATCAGCAAATCAAACAAAATGACGTTTAGCGAGGAGGTAACTGGAGGCTCAATATGTGCATTACCTAAGCCAAGGTTTTTATTCGTCACACACCAAATGTATGCGTGTATCTGGGACGTAGCTCAGCAAGGAGTGCAGAGTATATTACATTAAGACATCATTATTTTATTATCATCTAACAGCATACGTATTTTTTACAACTTACAAGTGCAAACATTCCTTTACAACGCAAGTGCATGTATCATATATCACCGATTAGAACTAAAGCATGAAATCGCACATGTCAAACAAAGACTTGTTCCGTAAAGCATGGGAAAAGCAAACATTGCCATTACTTCTTGCAAAAATGTTTTTACAGAGAACACATACAGAAGCAATATAGCATGGATAATCTGGGTCATTTTATCTTGCTGGAGGATGTACAAATATCATCTACCTCTACTACCAACCATATTCTCACGTATTATGCAGAATGTGTTGGAAACCATCTGAATTAGTGGAATCTGCCTGAATTCTATTTTGTACTGTTAAAATATTATGATTATGAGGTTCGCTCACTGGTTCACCGTTTCCATTTCTGAAATGCAGTGATGCAGTGCGTTAAGCGACACGGTAATTCAAAGCAATATGGTGCAATGCACATTCCTGCATTCCTGTATGCACAAATTACTGGGACAAGTAAGCAGGAAATATAGGATTGTATATCATTAAGTTTCCTTCGGGATACCCAATGAAAATACATACAAATATTACCAATACAAAATTGGGAAATGAAAGTAATTGTCAACTGGAACTCAGTAAGGAAATGTGAACTCTTACTATTTGATATTTGCACTACATTAAAATTGTAATAGTTAGCATGAACTTTTTTGGAGAACAAAACTGACTGAAGGTCTGAAGAGATCAATCGAAGAAGAGCCATTCAGCATTCGGTCCTCTAACTCTTTTGGGAGGAAACTTGTGGAAAACCAGAGTACTCAAAGTGTGACTAATTCTACGTGGATCATCATTTTGAATGATTGTTTTACGTATTTAAAAGATTTCTCATACGTTTTTCCGTGAAAAACGAAAGAATTCATTGTATTGCTTAACTCTTGACACATTATGAAGTAGAGTTAGTGAAAGATCAATCACCTTACTCACACAAAATGCTCTCAATTTTTCATCCGTCGAACGAGAACGGAATTGTTCATATATTTCTGCTAGTTTCATGACGATTGTTCGCTGATAAATTATCAGATAGTTAAACAAGATTCCAAAAAGTCTTTTTTTGGGTGACCTTATATACAGGATTGAACGAGACAGCTCGGCTATCATACGGCACAACTAATTATGACATCATTGATGTTAACACCACAAACGTTCTGGTACATCCGATAAGTCATTACGTTGTCGTAATTGCAGTTTAAATCCATTATCATGCATCGTATTTTAACTTTGTTTTCAGAGAGTAACTTTAAATCGCGAACTTTGGAGATAATGGCAGATCCATAAATACATTATTATTATTATTTATGTATTGATGATAAGTAAAACTCAAGCAGTAAAAGTAAAGCATGCAAATAATTGCACTCATTGTCAGTCTAAGCCTACAGGCTATACATGTGTACAAAACAAAGACCACAGTAGTACTCCTCGAAGGTTTAAATGGGCCTTTGTGTGATTTTAAATACCGTCATGAACTTAATGACTTTTATTTTAATGTCGATGCATGAGCAAACGGTCTTTATTTGTTTAGCGTACTTACATTTCCATACATTTTTACAATGTGATATACATAATATGTCGTATGAGAGTGGGAAGTGAGAATTTGAAAGAAAGATAGATCGACTGAAAATGAGTCCTAGGCCCTGGACTTTAAGAATTAAGAAGTTGAGAAATTTATCTTTGAGCTAAAAACTTTTTGTTCATACGTAAAATGCACACATAAGATCGAAATCCAGTTATTTCCTATTTCAGACACATGAAAATTCATGCTTTAAACAAAGAACAGCAAACCGGAACTCTGTAATTAGTGTTACAAATATACAGTTACTTCTCGACACTTTCTTATGCCCGCTTTTGGTCAACCATTTCATTATTTTTATTTCAAAATAGTAGTTTTAGCTGTAATACTCGTTAACTGGGTTCCGTTTCATGTAAAAATTTAGTCGTACGGTTACAGTTACGAATTAATTACTGCAAATTATATGTGCAAAAAAATTAATGTATGGTTTGGTCTCGTCCCGCAAGCGAAAGTCAATCGCCAGATAGAGGGGTAGATATTGGGTGGTGGAGACTCCCCTAACAAAACAAGGGAGGTGGTGGCACAAAGAGGAGCTTTATTAGCTTACCTACTTTGCATTCTAAGTTGAAGTTTTTGTTGATTAGTACGTAAATGTAAACGTGATTCGTTGATTGCTGAAAAGTACATGTCGTTCTTTTGTTTAAAAACACATCTTTTAGTATTGCGCATTTAGGAAACGCATTGCCATTTCATGAAGTTGAAACAAAGGCTTATCTTATCAAAGTCGAGATAAATGACACATCCGTCAGTGAAAACAAAGGGCAAGAGCATATCATATTATATCATCCCTCGTTCAATAGAAGCATGGATAATTTCATAAGTTAAATCACTGATTGAATAATTTTTAATTAGATAAAACAGAGCTGAAAGATTAAGAACATAATACAATAATGAGACATGTTTACACATTAATTAATATAGCTGATAGGATGTCAAGTGTTGCCATCAGTCGTGCCGAGTAAAACATTATTTCATTTTGGCATTTTATTTTATGATTAAGGACTCTTTAATAAATTCTCCACAAATTTTTCATTATTCGTGTTTCTTATGATAGCTTATGTCAAGTCATATATGCAGTGCGATATTCACACAACATATATCATTCTATAATATTGCACATTTATAATTAAAAAGCTTTTCAAAGTTAATTCACCCCTAAAGAGTCCACGTTATTACATTTTAATTCTAAATTTTAGTCACATGTCAGATAATAGATGAGGAATACTATTCTGTATCAAAATGTTCTTGCTATAAAGTGGATAAACCTACATGCACTAACAAGAACAAAATAATGAAGTACCTATATACGTAAACTGAATAATTACACACATTCACAAGATTTATGGTGGAGAAAATATAACTCAAAGGGAACTTGAATTATCATTGCATGGGTCTTAATTGTCACAATACATTGCATAAACGACAACTTTTTGAATTTATTTGCGCCATGTCCCAAAAATATTTCACATGTGTATACAAACTATTTTTTAAACGAGAATTAGACCCAGCCCAGCCCCAAAGGATGGAACTATGCGCTTGGAATTATGCAAGAGAACCTGATTGTAATTTGACTTTATTATTTCTGATACAGGAATAATGTACAATTGTATGTCTAATTGGTTAAAACTATGGTATAGGGAAGCTATACTCCCGTAAAGAATGCTTTTTGAACTGGAGGATGGACTAACATAAAATAAAAGCTGTTGCACATCGCTACGAGTGTATAAGCATGCCTTTAGTTTTTGTTTTTAACAGCAATTTCTCCATCCTCCCTTTAAACCAAACAGTGAGTTTATTCTTTGTTTTGCAATCAATGACCAATGAAATGTCATAGTTTGTACAATAAATAATAATATAGAACACTAGTTGATGAAGTACACAGTACACGGGATATATGCCGGTATATATTATGTAGGTAAAGCCAAAGCTTGAAGTTTGAAGCTTCAATCAAAGTAATAATTTCATGAGAGACTGACTATTGAGGCGAAGTTCTGACTTATAAATGTTATTATCGGTCATCGCCAGTTGTCAAATTTTTAGCAATACGTAATTAGCTAAACGTTTTACAGGATTGAAATTATTGACTCCAGCTTTAGTTTATTATCTAATAGTCCTATGTCATGTGCATTTGTGCATGTCCCGCTACTATGATAAATCGGTAAAGTGAACTCTCGTCACTGACTAAAAATGAATATGTATAATGTTCTGTCAATGATACTGATGAGCTCACCGTCCTATGAAGTCTTTAAAAGCTCGCGTAATGCCATCTACGGCAAACTATTTCAAGTCTTCCAGTGCAGTGGTTAGTCATTTAGTGATCATGAATCATGATTAACACATATTATGAGTTACAACTACAACAGTAGTACACATCTAATTAATCACCAATATATTCCAGTGAAGAATGTGTTAAAAAATTCCTCCAACGTAATTTTGAAAGTTAATTTTATCATTAATCAAAATCGCAGCTTTCATAATTTAATATTTCTCGTAGCATGACTTGAGATACTTGACTATATTCTACATGTCTACATGCAAATATCAGCTCACAACAAAATGAAAAATGCAGTAGGCATAAACTTGGTGAACAAAGGACAAACGAATCAAAAAGCCGTCCGACCGCAAGACCAACATACACAACAACACAACACATGACATTCTGTAGCCATTTCCCCTGTGGTGGTCTACGCTTTTGGAGCGGATTTTATTCCGTGTGTATTGTAAATGCACAAATTCACCAAGAATCAACGTAAAAACATGATATTATGATGATGATGCAGATGCCTGATACAGAATGAAGAAAGACATCAAGAAAGCGCTCTTCAAGCTAGTCTTTGCATTTTTGCATCTAATGTCGACGTTATAGTTTGAGTGAGCATATCTATAAAATTTGGTAGTTATCTTGTGAACAGTTTTTCTAATCTATAAAAAATCTAACAGTTTTTATAAAAAACTGTGAACCCAACTTACTTGGAATATACTAGGATTAAGTGGTAACATGGTTGTTGAAATAAATTTGCCAGGTTCGGACTAGGAGGAATTTTGTTAAACATGTAAATAATACACTAACTTGATGATTGACATTAGCTTTGGTAAATTTTACGACTGTTAAAAAAAGTAAACAGACGTATTTAGCAGCTGATAGAACAGTGTAGCGGGGGGAGTGCTGACTTCAGGCGATCTTCCGGTGGTAAAGGTAGTGGAATCCGTCCTCGTGGTTCTCCATCCGACATCGACATTTCCTTTTGTTACACACAGTCACGTCAACAGGCAGGTCAACCAACTAGTGAATATATAAATAGTTCTGGTGAGGAGCCTCCAGTATTCGAATTTGTGGTGAAAAGGAAGGATTTTTTCTCAAACTAGTACATCACAGAAAGAGATCAACCGTCAACCAAAGTAACCCTTTTCGGATTTGATTTGTAAGCTGCTTATCTATTTTATGGCGTCTACTTTGTTTGCGCATATACAGTAGTGCAGTTTAGAAATTTAAAGGTTACTAATCTTTTACTTAATTGTATTTTGCAGCTTGCTTCGTAAAATGACACCATCACCTGTGATTCAGTACCAGCCTCCTGGTCAGGTACATCAAGGACAAACGCCACAAAGCCCAGGTATGGGAGCAATGCCGCATCAGTCCTGGCAACAGATTGGAGGGCCTCCACAAACGCCTTTGTCAAGTCGTGAACCTCGATTGTATAGTAGTCCAGGTATCTTTACCCAGAATATGTGACAATATGTCTATCTAAAATGCTTGCTTACACCTTACTGGGAAGCATGAAACGTGTTTGACTGAAACATGTTTTCAGTATCATGTTCTTGAAAAAGTTTAAACCGGAGTCTGAAATATCTGTTTAGTGGCATCACCTGGTCATGGAATGGGAATGAATCAGTCGAGCAGAACTCCGCCATATTCCACGACAACACAGCATGGAACACCCCCATCAAATAATCCTGGCCCTTCAACACCTTCGCC
>JAQIXX010005094.1:0-14665 GCA_034700605.1 Willowsia nigromaculata | reverse complement strand
AGCTGCCATGGGAAGTTTCGTGGGTTCTGGGGGATCGTCCTCCAATTATCCTGCCTCTCCCCCACAGCTTGATTCAGATGTTGGAGCTTCCGCTTCCTCCAATCCTTCCTTGGAAAAAACTGTTGGCCCAGTAGAGGGTAGTTCCACTTCCCAATTTTCATCCCCAGTGGATTCAGGATTGAGAAGAGCAGGTAAACGTTCAAGCGACCATCAAATCGGGGATGAAAGCTCGCCAAAGAGGAGGAAATCTAAGCCCGGAAATGAGAAGAGACAATGAATTCAAAAGTTTTTAGCGTGTCATGAGAGCAATAAAAAATTTCGATGATTCTAATTAAGACCAGATTTGTTTCTTTTCATGAAACAATAATTTTAGGAGATTATAAAAAAAATTGAATCAAGAGTAAATGAACTAATTGTGAATTTGAGTTGAGTTTTTTTCAATTTAAGACGCGCAATAAATTTTAATGTTCATATTTCATACAAATTCTTAGGAAATTTTATACAATTAAAAGAAAACCCTATAAATTGTGACGGTAAAGCTGAAATTGTTATAATTGTAAGTTACCTTGATACATTAAGTTTTCCATCATGTAGCTTCATTTATTTATTTCAATTTTATAAAACGAATACATTAAATATTTTTAATTAAGATTGCTGAGAGATTTTCCCTTTTGCAGTTTAGCTTAAAAACTAATACTTCACTTAACCTAATATTTCTCCAGTTATAAAGGACTGCTTATCAGTTATAAACATTAATTGTCAGATATTATAACAATCATATTTAAAAAGCTGTAAACATTTTAAAATATCAAAAGCAAGTCCACAGCGTTCTGAATAATGTCATCACAAATGCGAATCCCTTGTTCTGCAGTTGTGATGCCATATGCCCCAAGAATAATTCCATTTACATGAGCCGCATTTATACACTTCTTCTCAATCCGAGTTTTCGCTTCACTTTTTAAATATATTTTGACAGATTCCCCATTTCTATACGGAATTCCTGCCATATACGTGACAATTATAGCACATACAAACATTGTTATCGTAAAAGAAGGCATAATTAAGTACGTCACTAATGCCAGATGCTCATACATTTTTAATGTCGCATAACCCGAAAAACTTGCAATTAGAACGCCAACAAATATCGCATTGGACAAGAACCAGCTTGCTACTTCCATATAAAGCGTTGAGATAATATGAGTGCACTTAAGTTCATTTAACAATTTGTAAAATTTCTTTGACCTTTCTGCAGACCCTTCTAAAACTTGAGATTGTTGAAATTTCAGTTCCCACGCAAATATTGTCATTCCGTCTAAATACACTACACAAAACAAAATTATTGATAGGGTACTACAAACAATGTAAACTGCAGTGAAAAATGAGGTAAAACAATCAAATATTTTGATTGGGAAACTGTTTCCAAAGAGAACTTGTATCGGGCTAAAGGAATTGATGTAAACGGATCCTGCTGTGAACCATGGCATTGCAAAAACCAAGCCGGAAATTTCATAGATTAAAAGTTGTAACAGTTTGTTAATCATATTGTTAGGATGTCTTAATGGGATACATTTTACACGTTGGTTTATAGCAAATATTAAAGTTTCTCTTTGTCGAATTGTTGAGGCACATCCGATGAATGTGAGTAGTATAAATCCTACAAATACTGAGTATAGGATGCCTTCGTCAATGTGGAATTTTGCGTATGAGTTCCAATGAAACCCGAGCCAGATAAATCGGTAAGGGAAGAAGAACACGTAAAAAGCTAAAGTTATTTGGCCATATAGACGATATAGTCTGTGGGTTCTCTGGGAGTACACAAAATTTGGAATTAAGATGTTTTGTTGACCGTCAAAAGTGACGCGGTATGGAAGCTGGACGAATTGTTGGATTAAGGAATGTACTTTAAAGAAGGCTTCTATTGACGACATTTTATGATGAGGAAAAATGACTTGATTTGCAAACTGGCTAGTCACTATATATTGAAGTAAATTTTTGTATTTCCGCTGAATACAATGGAATGTTTTAGACAGCAAGTGTGAACTGGCTTTCTGACTACAACAAAGTGAAAAAACTATTTAAAGCTAACGGCTGAACTGTTTTTATTTTTTTATTGGAAAACTATCTGACTTTCAAAATTCAAATTATATGACATTAGATTAGGACAGTCAATTAGTATTTGAAATTGCTTTTAAGAATTTAGTAACGGTAATTGCTGAACTTGAGTAAAGCATGCTGTAAAAGTTTGAATTAGAATGTGTATTTTGTTAAATTTTATAATAACTGCAATGTTCAAGCATTTAAAAGTAATCCAACTATTCGTAATCAAGGGTAATTTCATATTTAGTGATCACAAATCGTGCTTCACAATTATATGTTGATCAAATACAATTAAGAGCATTTAAATATATTCAAGGGTATTATGTATATATTAGATAATTGTGTACAGTTAATGAATATTACATAAAATGATACGAAATTAAGTATGTGCACTTACGACTATAGAATAGTTTGAACACTGAAATGTCATGCTACATTTAGTGAAAAGAAGTTTGCTTGAAGTTTCAAATTTTAAGTGAATAATTGCATTTTCATTCATTTGAATGGCGACAGGAGAAGGTTAACTCACATTAAATTTATAAAACAACTAAGGTAATTACCACTTTGACCATGAAAATTTGTATTTAAAATTATTTTTGTTGCCTAATTGGCTTTGAGTGACGCAAATGAACAGTAACGACGTAAAAATGTAATTTTACTTGGAAAATAGAGCCAGAACTAATCAAGTTTAAAATGCATACATTCATAAATCTAGGTATATGCCAGTTTAGCTTAGAATTGCCTCAATTTAGGATAGAATATTTTACTTTAGCGGTAAAATTTAATTTTAGACATTTCCAACTGAAAGCATATAGTTTCAGGGATATACGACTTGCAGTGTAAAACATTCACAAGTTTAACTTGGAACTGTATATCCTCGGCGTTGACAAATATTGAGATGACATAAGTGAAAACAAATAAGAAGAGCAATAATTCTGATCGCGCAATATACATGAGATAACCTAACCTTAACAGCATATTTATCAAAAGGATTACTCTCTTCTGATGCATAAGTCGGTAACCGATGCTGTAACTATCATTTGTATGAGTGTTCATATTCCAACAAATATAGAATTAACTGTAATGCTTAAATACTTCAAAGTTATGTAATTCTCGTTGTTATATTTCTGATCTCATATCTATAAAATCTATAATGAACATACTTTGTTCATGAGAAGTTATTATGTGGTAACGTAAATTGTATATAGTACAGCTATACAAAATACAGGCAATCAAAAATGTTATATTTTTTAAAGACCTTACGCAATCCAATTTTGGATGTGGATTTTGATTATTATTTCAATTTGCAGGCAAGAAAACAAAACATAGCAGACATTACTTATAAATGAAACATTTTTCGAATTTTGTTTTTGAATAGAATTTGAATTTTTAGTACACATGAGCCTACAAGGAACAGGGCTTAATTGTCTATAGGTAATTGTCAATCACATCAATATTCAATCCCTCTGACCAATTTTCGCCACACGACCCCCTCTGACCACCCCAGTCCATGGTGACCATGTTTTGGAACATCACCTCCCTGGAACGATTATTTGACCTTTCAGCTTTACTTAACATTTATTTCGCCACAGGCTTTTGAAGTCACATTATCACGCATTGCAGTCTGCAAAGAAACTAATCCCCACTTAAAAAGCATTGAAAACACCCACCTGCCATGACATTTTACCTCGTGACCTTTGACCCCGTTAACTTGTTGAACCCATTTTCAATAGGAAAGGTCGCCTTGACTATGGTATACGTGCGCCAAATTTGAGGTCAATAGGTCAATGCGCACGGGAGATATAGTGCCGGCGGAAAGACAGACGGACAGACAGACAGACAAGCATAAACGAAACAGAAACTACTTAACAACATAAATGCTTTCATTAGTTAACAAAGCAAACAGCGTGCATGAAAGAAATGGCGCATGATTTTTGATTTTCAATAGTTGGTGTATTTATTGCCAAATTGTTCTGAAAACAAATGATTATGTACTACAGCAATTTTTCACTTTCAAAATTACTTTTACTAACCACAAGTTTTTATTTGTAGGAAATGACACACTGGTATATGGTATTATCTAATTGATACATAATGATTTGTTGTTTAGATTATCACTTCTGATATAACAGAAGCCGTAATTCAAAATAAGTATTAAGAGTTGAATTCGATTACTATGGCACGTAACAAGATTAAAATTCGCATTTTACAAAAGACATTAATGAAAATCACATTAAACAATTTTGCATGAATTCTTAACGCTGTAAATGTTTTACTGGAATTAATGAACATTTTTCAGCCTAGAAATGTTAGCTTTATGATGTTACCTTTAAACGGCATACCACTGTTACGAGTTTATAATAACGTCATTTATTGATAATAATATTGTTAGCTTTTCCTAATTTGTAAATGGCTCATTCTTTCTTTTCCATGTCAATTCAAACTTACCCTGAGCGTTTCGATCGCTGTGAAGACTATAGTTATAAATATCTGTAAATGTGGTGGTTCTTGGTGCTTTAATATTATTCATAGCACTTGAGGTAACTTTATCATAAAACGCTGTAGTTGAAATTGTTTTATTTGCGTCTTTGTTGTCAGAGGACTGATTCGAAACAAACTCTGTTTCAACCGCCAACATTTCTGTTTTCCAGAAGATGTTGATATATATTATCGTTGCAATCGTTGAAATTAAACATATCAAAAGGGTGAATGAAATAATGCAGATTGTAAATGAGCAATTTAACTGTCGGGTACCATATCGACAAGAACACACAGCAGACAGGCTTTCTTCATCGGCTTCTCTTTCCGGTAAGCCTTGTAAGCAAATGCATACATTAGAGCGTTTAAAAGATGTAGTGGCCAATTCGTTCGTTGCGCAACCAGTGTCAGAATCGTTCTCATCTCTATTTCTCCCAGTGTATTGTAATAGGGGATGTCGACACGTTTTAGAATTATCACTTTGGAAGTCTTTGTATCCGTAATTTTTACTACAAAAATAGAAAGCAACTTTCTTGAAATTAAATTGAGCGAAAACTATTTTAGGTAGGTGTCATTAAGATTTGAACTAGTGAGTATTCAGTTCCCAGGAAGCAATCAGTGTTTACATTAAAGCATACATGTATGCACACTATGATTTTATATAAAAATCTAATCCATATACTCTTATAGATCAGAAAAACTTTGTGTTAAAAAAATTACCTTTGAGGCGGGTTTAGGTATCCATATGAGCCACTGTTCTTATTATACACTCCGTTAGCGCTGGTTGAATGATGATAGGCTGCACAGCAACAGTTTTTATGTGATGTGTCTACCACTGCAAATCCCTTCAGATTGTCTTGTAGCATTTTTCTGAAGGACTCAGAAAACATTTGGCCACCAGGAATATTACACATGATGGTCAAACAATATAAAATTTCCTCCTCACTTCTGAATGGAAAACAATGATTTACCTTATAACCAACGGTTTGAAAAACTGAGTTTGTAAGTTCTTCTCACAAAACTATATCATGGTACTGTAGGATACTATGAAATTATAACGAAAGGACTTACTTGTTTGATATTGCTCGGAATACGTTGATCATCCGTTGTTGCTCACTTTTCCGATTTTCTTGTAGCTCCGTGTCTAGCTCAATACGGTCAAAAAATTTTGTTGAAAGTAGATTGTTAATGATTTTACAATTCATTTCTGGGTTTTGCATCAGTTCTATAGCGGGACCTTGAATTTTGTTTAAACCAGTAAACTTTAAGTCTGCTTTCCCTGTAGTTTGCAAAATGTAGCGGTACTTTCCCATTATTCTAAAAGTAATCTCCCTGACTTCAAAATGACTTTATTCTCTAAACTAAATATTCTTCATTGACAACCCATTCTGAGAAATTTTAATTTGTTGTTTAAACTACGACACTAAATATTGTATTGACAACTAATAAAGCAGAAGATTGGAATTTGTGCAAACAGACTTTCTGAGGTAAACACGATAAAAGTTATTATAAACATGCCAGCTTATCATTTTTTTTCCATTGGTATGTCAATCAATTTTCAGTTTTGGGACACATTTGGGTTAACATTATGCCTTGTCTCGAGTTAACACGATTTTTTTGCAAGTAGTGTCCCACTAAATCTGTGAGCTTGTGACATGATACTTAACCTTATGTCTACCTTCTTTTGTATCACAGAAATTGGGTTAGAATTTGCTTGAATATTTTTTATGTTTCATGTGGTTTTTATGATCCGTCATACAAGAGTAAAACGGTGAGTCACGTGACCTAAATAAATAAGGTTCTTAAAGGTAACAAAAGCAATGGGTCTTATCATCACAAATGCCTTAGTTCATATTGGGTAAAATTTAAACAAACTAAAAAAACTAAAACTGTTTCACTTATTATTATTTCGTGATATCTACTTTATTATAAGTTTACAATCCACATTTTGGAACATAAATGTGTGCAAGTTTTATCAGGTCTGTACTGAAACGTTGATATAAGAACATATTATGAACATGTATTTACAAACTCAGATGCTATATCGGTTTGGTGCTTTCATTTGCATAATAATAGCAGCTTGAGTTCAATGTTTTTTGTTGTTTTGATTTCTTTTAAATATCATCAGTCTAGTAAATATAAGTTATTGATAGCAGACAAAATGTGAAAATTCCTGGCTAGTCCGCAAGCTAGACTTTTACTTCAATTATATTCTTACTGCGTGACAAAATCCAGGAGTTACAACTTTGCGAACTCTAAACTCTACGAGTTATATATTTCATTTTTGTTGATATATTGGATTTAATTAATTTTTTGAAAAGCATGTTGTCCTCTTTTCACTTAAATCGGCATTTTTGTATGACTGATTAAATCACAATCACAAGCAGCAGGTACAGGAGAAGTAAATAAAACCGAAGTGAAAACTGGCATTATAATTCAAAGATTAACTACGACACACAAAATATTCATACGATGATTACTGATTGCTTTATTTACAAATCTGTATATTTTATCTCCTTTGCAGCTCACAGCTCTGTCAGTCGTTAGGCACACATACAAGTTTTTAGGATGAAAATAACACATAATTTGTTGCGCTGCCTACACATCCTAAATTTAATAAAGCCTAGTATGTACATAACCCGAATATATGTTTGCAAAAGCGATACGTTAGATTATGCTTGAAGGTATGCCAAATATATTATGTATCAAAATATAAATAAGTTAAATAGGAGCTGGAATTGTAAACATTTTAAATAATGTAATATTTAGCCTTTACATATGCTCAACAAAGAGGTGACGGAGAGGTAAGACTTTATGGACACATCTTGTATAATAATTACTTTTATAGATGTCTGAATTTGAAACTTGTTATCATAAATTCACACATTTTAAACAAATTTATTTAAATTCGCCTGTACAATTGCAAGCATGTAGTTTGTAATTTAATCTGTATTTGTGCTTGTGTGCTTGAAATGTTAGGTAGCCTCAATTCGCTAAGGATAAATCATATTTACCATGACTGAAAACCAGAGCAAGGTAACGAATTTTGTTCAGAAAAAGTAAACAAAAAATTGTCATAAGCTCGTTGAATATAACCCAATATAACTGGAACATTGCAGAATCATTAAACTTTAGGATGACCCAAATTGATAGTAAGCAGGATTATGGTTTTTTATAATATTTGCATCAAATTTTATCAATCAACTAAACGTTTGTTTCTTAATCACGAATGCAATACAACGTCAAGCTCCTTTGTGGCGAAGCAACCTTCGTCTTGATAGCAGGTTTTAAACTTTTCTCTTCTTATTAGGTCTGCCAACTGTCATATTTTTTCAAAATATTTTAAAAATATTTTAATTTCTGCGAAACGCCTTACCAGTCAAAATCACATATATTTTTAATTCTCTAAACAAAATAGCAATCACGTTATGTCTACAGATGACCCAGTTTTACTCTGTCCTCGTAAGAAAATTTTAAAATATCGTGAGAAATTAAAGGTTTTATGGCATAAAAAATTAAAACTCGAAAAGCCAAGCAATGTTGTGAATGCTCCAGAAATTTTGTCGAACATTTTAAAACCAGATAAAAGTCAAACATATACCACAACAAATGAGGATTATTGCCAAAGGTTTGTTTCAGAATTAAAAACCATAAAGTTCTTCAAATTAAAAAATTATTTGTAAATGCGCTGATTTCCAATTTTTTGTTTCAGCGATATTTGCTTAAAAGATGGACTACAAAGCCCAGAAAGAAACCAAACTGGGAATGCAAATACATTTCCGAAAAAATCTTTAGAAAAGCTAATTAGAAGCAGTTTAAAAACAATCTGTCTCACCATCCAACAAGACCTGGATGACATAAAGATATCTCTTAATATACAATCTGGGAAGCAGTATTTCAAGTAAGAATATTTAAAAGTGGATTTTATTTTCCAAGCATCTTTTCCATTTATAAATACTAGAAAAATTTTCTACACAAGAACTAGAATTTCTACAAATCGATTAGGAACTACTGCACTGGATTTTCCTTAAAAAATTAATAAGAAATGCTCAACTATAAACACAAAATGCATTGGCTTTCATTAAATAAATTTTCAATAAATTGCATCAATATGACATGAAAATGGACACAATATTACATGAAATATAACATAATCATATTGCATGGGTCTCTTGGGCAAAATTAGGATGTTTTGAATTTTTATCGGAGCTTTACTATTGTACGCAAACCAAGAAGTAAACGAAACAATTTGTGCTCATTTCTATTTAGAAAATCAAAATTTTCTATTGAAATTAAGCCTGAGGAAATTAGTTCCGTAAATTTGTCTTTCAAATTTGCACAATTTCTATAAGATTATGGTTTTTATCTTCCTTGTCCTAATGGTAGACCACGTCATACATACATTAATTTTTTTTAAATTTTGCAATACAACTTTAAATAGGATTTTCAAAAACTGGAAAACAACTCAACAGGATTGGAAGTTTCTCATTGATAAGTGGAAGAAATGCCACCTGCAAAGGAAGTGCACTGTAAACAAACACCAGCTTTATGGTCCGGAATTGAAAATAAAGGAAGAACTCCTGCTTCAACTGCCACAACCAGCAACGAATAGTTTTTCCTTTGAATCACATGCTGCAATACCCGCATTTGCTCACTATGGCACTAAAAGAGACTCAACTAATACCGAAAAAACAATTGCCTTTGTTAAAAACAATGGAGGTAAGATTAAACAAAATTTAAGCATCAGCAATGTGCTTATAAAAAAAAATTTGCTAATATTTGATGTACATAACAATTTATCAGCAGAGGAATTTGATAACGAAGCGTACGAACCAGACGATATCACACAAAACATATCCCATGTGGCCTTCCTAAATTGTGAGGATCCACCAAGTCCGGCAAGTAGTGTAGAAACGATTTTCTTAACTTGCACTTCAACAAACTCTGCAGAATTGTTAGGTAGTAGTGACGAATTTGAACCAAATGAGGGAACTACAGAGAACCGTCAGCCAATTTCAAACAGATTAGGAAAAATAACTGGCATTACTTTTTTAGTTATATTTCTGGTTGGGATAATGACATATACTTTAGTTTTGACTGTCATATCTCATGGCCAATATATTCAATTTCTTCAAGGTCAAGTTTTTTACAAAACTAGGCCCAGCACAATAAAAATTATTGTTCACGGCAGCAATGCTAGCCTTGCGCCAGTTCAATCAGTAAATGATGCACAAGACGTTAGCGTTACGGTAAACTTACACGACTCATCCCATTGGCAAGTAGATAGTTTGAATGAGAGTGGAGTTATTGATAAAATCACTAGCATATACATAAGTGGCCCGTTTTTGCTGTCGGAGTTAACAAATTTGCTTAACTTACTTCCTAACTTAAAACATCTGCATCTTAGTAACGTAAATGACAAGCTTTGTGCACAAGATATCACAACAAACGATTATATACACACAAATACCTTAAACAAATTAACGCTTGAATGCTTCACAGTTCGATGTTCTCACCTCATTTCATTCCTGGGCTTAAATTTAAGATTTCAAAATCTAAACAGATTAACGATACTAGGTGGTACCATATGTGAAAGTAATGTTAAGCAAGTTAGAAATCTTTTACGTAATATACGTTCGACACTTACACATATTGAAATCATGAAAGCTCATGTGGATGCTGAGCTCTTCACAGAAAACTCGCCTGGTATTATGCCAAAAGTTGAGTCAGTAGTTTTTAGTGGATTACCACACACAAATGCTTCCTATATATATGGAAAGGGGTTTTCGTTGACCTTTGTAGGTCTTAAGCATGCAAAATCTTTAAACTTGCCATTACATTTAGAACAGGCTGGACCAATTTTTAGCTGCCAAAATTTAAAAAATCTCACATTTGAGATAAGAGTTTTGAATGACGATGTAATTTACTTGGCTGAAACCTTAGCAGAGAAATTGCAAGTTTTAGAAGAGTGTCATATTGATTTAGAATTTGATGCATGCCAATCCCAAACTGCAAGAAGTGATTATTTTCATATTGAAAACCTAAATACTGTGTTTCAAAACAAGCTTCCTGGTCGTTTGTTGGAAAATCTAAAAGTAACTAGTAACTGTCCGTTAAGAAAATGAGAAAACAATCAAAGAATTTTGTTGGTACTTATAAAAACCTAATGTTGAATACAATCATATTTTTACAAAACATTTCTACTTGGGCATAAAATGAGCGTTTATGAAACTAATCTTAGAAATTCGAGCAATTAGCAAAAATCCGTTGGATTCATAAGCAGTTCAAAAAACCAATTATTGGTATATTAATGTAGTACATTTTGATTCTTTCATTTTAAAAATTTTTGATAGGGGTTTATGGTATAGTACATATTCAAGCTGTTATTTTAGATAATCAATTTGCTAAACGTAACTTCTTAAAGCCTATTATTATCAAAAACATATGTGGTTGAGTAGATGAAGGTTGTAGTTTTCATTTCATACTAAACTTTACTTTCTACGAAAACTATCAAGACAATACTGATCTGGTCTTAGCCTCTACCTAAGCTTGTTATTCATAACCCTAATGCAATTTAACTTTTTAGCAGATATTTATACATTTGTCTTACTGCATTATTGAGTAGTCATACTTAACTAGCAAACTGACTAGGAACAAAAGATAAGCCGGAACTTTAATTAAGTGTTGAGTGTCTTATTCATCAAAGTAAAAAAATTAAAAAATCAGTCAGCATTTACAATTTTATGTTGGAGAAATTTTCTAAAATAATTCATATATATTTTAACATAATCGAATGGCAGTGAAATTAGAGAAATGTCTTAAATAAACTCATAATAATAATAAGTACTTATTATTTTGTATATTACATCATTTTCAATAATAATCCATGTTAGAACATTCGTTTCTTAAAATCCAAGTGTAAACTCACGACTGTCATGTCTATTGTTTAATTGCATGTAAATACAGTACAAAAAAGTATCGATTAAATTGTAGTACATTTATGCAAGTGTATATTGGATGCATCATTATATTTAATTTTATAATTGCAATGTAAATAATGACTAATTTAAAGTAGCAATACATTTCTAGATTTGCAGTTGATTAAATTAATATTCGCTTTCAATTGCCATAATAATGTCATAGTATATGCAATGGCATTGTACGCAAAAAAATTACGATATCAATAGTAAAATATTGTGGTTTAAATTTATTATAGTTTATATAATCGACTTTTACTGATAAAATTGTAATGCCACTTTTTGAGATATTGAATCTTTTGTGTTTGTAATTTTGTTGATTGGCTTGATGAGATCACAAGTAAAGAAACAGTTGAGCAAATAAAGATGAAATCGTGTTTTGTCAAAATTGAAGGATATTAATAAATATCTGATTCCATCTGGTTTTGAATTATTTGTGAAATATTTCAGTTGCTTGTCATTGCTAATCTCCACAGTTCATGTCGTTATTCTCTTTAAATTTGATGAATGATGATGATGTAACGAAATCACATCATATTGAAACTATACATATATTAATTAGCAAATTGTTATTTAAGTGTAAGAAAAAACAACTTGAAATTAAAATAATTACAATCATTACCTCATCTCAACAGGTAACGCACGATTTCCAATAAAACTCAAGACATTAGCTAAAAGCATGCTATAGGATCATCGGTACCGTTTTTGATATAAAACAAATCATCTAGCAGCAAGCCGCATATTTATTTTGCTTTGAAATACTGCACAATTCAACAATCCATTTTGATTATTGAAGTATGCACTTGTCTATTTGGATTTCAAACTTCTGAAGTTCCAACATTATGTAGCTCGTCTCGTTGCACTGTCTACATTTTATGAATGCTTCAATTAAATTCAGATTTTTCATCTTTTTTCTATAACAACCGGAAACAAACATTACAAGGATTACCCATTTTGCCTTACCGACTTCAAACACACAGGGCCAGCACGACACATGCCACAAGCACAATCAATTTTTTTCTTCTAAGCATCATGAATTAATTTGGCCCTGTATTTTTATCAAAGGACTTCAAGAAACAGAGAGTTGGCTAAAAAGCTTTTAGGAGTTTACCAGATAGATGTAGTGGTTTTTATTTTCGTCAAAATAATTCAGGAAAAAGAGTTAAAGTAAAGAACGTTTATAAGTTTACAGTAGAGATGAAATGGGAATGGGTAAGTGATAGTATACCTAAATGAAAAGCAGTCTTTTTATACTAAACCACACAATTTTCAAAATTGTTGTGGGCATAATACATATGATTTTTTTGTAATTTCTTTTCTGTTTGCATATTCATAAAATATTGAGAAAGAAAGTAAGATGATCTAAACGTAAGTTTCAATTATGGATCATAAAAGGGTAACAAATTAAAAAGCATGCCGATTCAAAATAATGTCCAGTTTAGAAGTGTTCTTATGGAAATGAAATTCAAAGAAAAAGAATAGTTAGCTTTTCGATTTTAGTGGAAGGATTGCTATTGAATTATATTCCTTATGATTTGCAAACAGGAACTGATTGTTTCCGTAACTAGAGCATCTACCTGGTGCGTCATCGTTTTATGGGTCAAAACAAACAAATTAACCAAATCCTTCATACTCAACATGAAGCTGATTTACACGAATACTGGTAGAGCTAATGTACAGCCAGGTGAGAACTGAAATGCTGTCATATTATGACTTTCTGATTTGTGATAACAAAACTGAATGAATAAGTATGAGTTTATCATGCAATAATATTGTTTATTATTGTGTTATGATGGTCACGTGCCACTAGGAATTACAACAAGAAAATAATCCAGACGATTTATTCATACCACAGTAATAAAATATTATTTATTTGCCACGGCTCCCATAGGGTCATCAAATAATAATTTGACTTGGGATTATTTGTCTAGAATATTGCAATGGAAGATGAAAATTGCAAAAAAAAATTCCTAGATCTTCGCAGGGCTTAAGTAAAAAGCATGAAAATTTCTGATTGCCCATAATTACAATTCAGCTTCATGCTGAATCAATTGGATTAGTTTCCAAAATTTAAGGAAGTTCCATGAGCTGTTGGAGCCAAGTAACCAGGACCGACTATGCGAAAGATAATTAAACTGAAATATGTCAAGCTATTCATAATTATGAAAACGAATAAAACTAAAATAAATACATCATTATTATTATAACTCATTATTTCAGAACAACAATAATTCGGTGATGGTAATGAATGTTTTAACAATCAAGATTTTCCTTTTTATTTCCTGTATTCACTCACATTTTTGCAATTTATAATAACTCCAGGTTATATTACCTGATTTCATCTTTAGTAAAAATGCTCACTTCATCTCGGGGAATATATCGAGAACAGAGACTCTAAGAATTCCTTACTGATTAGAAAACACATGTGTTTTTTCTTGTTTGGAAAGCCATGAGCAAACCCCTTTATTGTGTAAGCCCCCGATATGCCGTCCCTATCCAACGAATGACTTTTTTATTTGGTTTTGTCGACAAGTATGCACAATACTAAGGCACGATAGCTTTTAATTATTGTAGCATATTTTTTGTATTTCTCAAGAGCATTTAGAAAAAGCTAATATAATGAGTACAGAATATGTAGGTGTGATTTTCACAGTCCTAAGCAGCTAGTTTTATTATCAATTTGATTTCTTTGCTTACATTAAATGTCGTATGTAAAGTTTCCAGCATTAAATATTCAACTAACCGGAAATACAGATGTATGACCGAAATATAGTAAAATATTTTTGTGCCAGTGGTAGTTAATTTGTTTGCAATTACATCGATCATAGGAGATAATTAAATGTTTCAGGAAACTAAATTAAATGGAAAATGTGACATCTCCAAATCTCTCCTGGTATCCACTACATCTTGACTCTTTGTAGTAGGTGTAGCCAAGTTGTTCCAGGTCAAATCCTACATTGATCTTTACCCATTATTGCTCTTGAATGAATTAACACGAGCAAGTTTTTTTACCTCTTACTGCAGGTTCTTGGCCTTTTCCCCCGACGTCACTTCCCCCCTAGGGTCGTATTTCCGCACGGCCTTTTTTCACCTAGGTGCTTAACCCCGGAAAC